>PVJC01038965.1:0-16501 GCA_004026665.1 Murina feae | reverse complement strand
CGCAGACCCCAGGGTTTGGAAAAGCCAAACCCGGTAGAAACTGCGGCATCCGCAGAGGGGACGCCATTGTGAGTCGCTCCACCCCCGGTGATCCTGAGACCCCGCCCCACCCCACCTACAACCCCGCCCAAGCTGTTTGCCTGCCTCCCTGCAGCACAACCTAAGGGTCTGCAGCTGAGACAGAACTCCAATAGATCCAAACTCCAAACAACGAGGAGAAAGGCCTCAGGTCATTTCCCCCCAGTGATACCTCCCAGTGATAACTACAACAAGACTGTGCACCCAGCCTTCGAAGGCATACAACAAGAGTAGCCACCCCAGGTTATTGGGGAGGC
This sequence comes from Murina feae, assembly GCA_004026665.1. Classification (NCBI taxonomy): domain Eukaryota; kingdom Metazoa; phylum Chordata; class Mammalia; order Chiroptera; family Vespertilionidae; genus Murina; species Murina feae. The sequence continues at coordinate 16,166 of PVJC01038965.1, read as the reverse complement.
TGAAACACTGGGCCTTATATAGGACACCCAGCACAGAAAGCCAAAATGCGGAGACTACGAGACAGGTCACAAAAGACAGAAATGGAGGAACGCAAACGACTGGATATAGAGTTCAAAACCACGGTTATTAGGTTTTTCAAGAAGTTTCTAGAGACTGCTGGTAAATTTAGTGAGACCCTCGAGCATATGAAAAAGAACCAGCTAGAAATTAAGCATACACTGACTGAAATAAAGAATAATATACAGAGGTCCAACAGCAGACGAGAGGATCGCAAGAATCAAATCAAAGATATGAAATATGAAGCAAAACCCACCCAGCCAAAAAAGCCCAAACAAACAAACAAACAAACAAAAAATCAAAAAGTATGAAGATAGTGTAAGAAGTCTCTGGGACAGCTTCAAACGTACCAACATCAGAATTATAGGGGTGCCAGAAGAAGAGAAAGAGCAAGATATTGAAAATCTATTTGAAGAAATAATGACAGAAAACTTCCCTCACCTGGTGAAAGAAATGGACTTTCAAGTCCAGGAAGCGCAGAGAACTCCAAACAAAAGGAACCGAAGGAGGACCACACCAAGACACATCATTATTAAAATGCCAAGAGCAAAAGACAAGGAGAGAATCTTAAAAGCTGCAAGAGAAAAGAAGTTAGTTATCTACAAGGGGGCACCCATACGACTGTCAGCTGATTTCTCAACAGAAACTTTGCAGGCCAGAAGGGAGTGGCAAGAAATATTCAAGGTGATGAACAGCAAGAACCTACAGCCAAAATTACTTTACCCAGCAAGGCTATCATTCAGAATTTAAGGTCAGATAAAGAGCTTCACAGACAAGAAAAAGCTAAAGGAGTTCATCACCACCCAACCAGTATTATATGAAGTGCTGAAAGGTATCCTTTGAGAAGAGGATGAAGAAAAAGTAAAGATAAAAATTATGAACAACAAACGCATATCTATCAACAAGTGAACCTAAAAATCAAGTGAATAAGAAATCTGAAGAACAGAATAAACTGGTGAACAGAATAGAATCAGAGGCATAGAAAGGGAGTGGACTCACAATTTTCAGGGGTAAAGGGTGTTGGGGGTGCGGGAAGAGAATGGACAATGATCGTACACCTATGGATGCGGACAGTGGGGCGGGGGACAGAGGGTGGGATGGGAAATGGGAGGAGGGGAGCTATGGGGGGAAAAAAGAGGAACAACTGTAATAATCTGAACAATAAAGATAAATTTAAATTGAAAAAAAAGACATGTTCAAGTAGCAGTAAACAGGTAGAGAACAAGTCAATTCTAGCAACAGTATTTTTTTTTACAGCTACAAGCTATTCAAATGGACTTCCTGTAGCCTAGAACTGCAAGCACCCTGAAGAAACCCTGCCAGAACTCCAAGGAACAATGAGTACACACTGATATTAACCTGTCGTTTCCCTTCCAAGGAGCTCTGCTATAGGAACTCTCTCTTCTGGTCAAACAGGTCTGCCCACCATTCCTTAAATATATCTCATGGCTTCCTGTCACCTGGAATGCTTGGCCTTCCATCTCCTTTATGACCTGAGCTCAACTCTGCCTCTTCCATTAAACCTACTCTCTTTTCCTACATCTGAATGCTTTCTGGAACCTCATATTTACAGATGGCAGTTAGGACATACTCTCTTGTTGCAGGTACAAAGGTACATGTCTCTAACACTGTAGGATATTCATCCAATTTTTTTTAAATGTATTTTTATTGATTTCAGAGTAAGGAAGGGAGAGGGAGAAAGAGATAGAAATATTTTTTAAAAAAAGAAACATCAATGAGAGAGAATCATTGATTGGTTGCCTCCTGCACACCCCTGGGGATGGAGCCACAACCTGGGCATGTGCCCTTGACCGGAATTGAACCCAGGATCTTTCAGTCTGCAGGCTGATGCTCTATCCACTGAGCAAACCAGCTAGGACAGCGATCGACAATCGGTGGTCCGCGGACCACTGGTAATCCGTGAGGTCCGAAAGGTTGGCAACTGCTGGGGTAGGGCAATCAGTTGCCTTCTGTATGCACCTTAACCAGGGGATCAAACCCACTACCTTTTGGTGTACAGGATGATGTGCCAACCAACTGAGCTGCACTGGCCAGGGCCAAGTACTTTGTATGTTGCCTTAAGAACCGTTGGGATGTTTTCCATTCTTCTGCCATCTGACCCCAGCATGTCCCCAGCATGAGTATCCAGTAGATGTCCAGTAAAGACTTACCAATTGATGTGTTCATATGCCCATGTTTGGCCAAGGGAAGCCGAGGCTTTGGCTGTCTTTGTGGCAGTGAGCTTGGGCTGAGGTGGAGTGCAGAAAGCAGGGAACCAGTTTCTGCTGACTTGACTTTTTTCTTTGCTGCCATTCAGGCCACAGAATTAACAGGGTCTTCAGGTACATCTTCCTTCAAACTGGATTGATCCTACAGTTAATGGTTAACATTTTTGTTTACCTTAATGATTGCCAAGATCTGTTGCTGCACGTGATACACACTGTAGTCCAAGTGCCTTGGCCCCGAGGGTAGAAGACCATTTTTGAAGGGGTTTTAGGGTTCTGGGATGGGATTGGTAATACTTTGGTCCATTCTTACACACTCAAGACATGGACAAAAAAAAAAAGACATGGACAATAAGCAGAGAACCATGGTACTGTCAGGCGGGTGAAGTAGTGTCATCCCCACTTTGACCTCAAGGTGCCAATAAGCATCCTCCCCAGCATCATATCCTTTTAGAGGCTGGGAGCTATAAGAGGTGGAAGGGAACACAGGAACTCTCTCTGCAGCTCACCCACACTACGTATGGCCAGGGCATAGGGAAAGGTTGAAAGGTGTTGATGAGTTCAGGTCCATGCAGTTCAGTCTCCCAGATGAGATGGGCTAAATATGGGCACATGGGTGACAATGATGTCTCTCTCCTTCTGGGACAGAGTAGTAACTCCAGACTATGTGATCTGTCTACCCAAACCCATTGGAAACTCAGGGGATCAATCTTATTTAACAATTGTGTGTGTGAGGACGTGGGGCTGGTTAATGTTTGTCTGGGCTTTGGGCCATATCTGGCTCCAGCCCTGGGTTTTTTGCCCCTCCCCTGGGCTGGGCTGACAATACCTAGTGGCATAGTGCAGACACGTCTGCAGACATTCCCAGGAACGAGCAGCAGCAACCAGGTGAGGAAGCTGGGGGCTGAGAGAGGTGGACCAGGGGGCCCTGGTGTGGCACAGGGGGGGCAGAAATGGGGGCTGGGAAAAGGCCCAGGTCTTGTCTTCTCTTGGCTTTGGCATTCAGCCACTTTGATCCCTTCTATGCTTCCCTCCAAGTTGGGGTGAGGAGGGCCCTTCTGCCAGGTGGCGAGCTTGCTTAGCCTCTCTTTGTAGCCCTCAACTCTTGTCCTCTTTTCAGGCTCCAAGTCGTCTATCCTCTCAATTTTTTTCCCTAGCTAAGGATTCCCTTCATTCCACCCCCCCGCAGGGCCGAGTTCTCAGGAAGATTTGCGAGGCCCCCCCCTTCCCGGCACAGGGTGGCCAAGTTCATCTCTTTAGAACATTTCCTACAAGACAGAGTTATGGTTCAGTGGGACCATTGGGCACTGCTGTTTTCCTTCCCTGATTAGAAGGCAAACCAGGCATTCAACCAATATGGGGAGTAGATGAATACAGTGCACTCAGTAGGTCCAGAGGGCCAGCCAACAGAGCTAAAATTTCGAAACGTGTATTTCCATGTACTTGAGGGAGGCAGACAGACTTATGCAGAGCTTGGAGTAACTGATAATTTGGAGATCTAAATAGACTGCCTTCCAGCTGTCTGAAAGTTGTTCCAGCTGTTAGGAATGGTATGGTAGAATGCATGGACTTAGAAAATGAGATGAGATGAGGATAATAGAGATAAGAAAGAGGGGTTTGAATTGTTAGAGGATATATGTGGATGCAGCAAAGCACTGGGGAAAGGACCCAGGCTTTGGTGAGGAACCAACATGAATCCTAAGTGGAGCTCCAGCACTTGCTCAGCTTCTTTGAGCCTCTGTTGCCTTGTATAATTAACCATGAGGGCAAAACACACCGGGAGCAACACAGAGCATATAAATATCTGGACTTTAACCCAAAGAAAGAAAAAACAAATTAAAAAACAACAACACGGTTTGGATTTCAATATCAGATCACGTCCTTGGATGTTTTTAAAAATGAAACCCTTGAGGTACTAATGTTGGCATAGGAATCAGCTCTCCTTCCAAATAGGAGAGCAAAAGTTGAGATCCAAGTGCCCACGCAAGAGTCCTTAGGGGCCCAAAGGGAGATACTGGCCATGTCCCAGAACACTCAAGAAGATGAGAGGCTGAAAGCTACAAAAACCTAGAAACTCAGACGTGACTAGGCTGTCTGTGGGGCTCCCCAAGGGGTAGAAAGAGGAGAAAGCTGAAACTTTCTTTGGAGTTTGAGTAAGCACAGCAAGAAAGCTAAGGAAGAGAAAATAGAACAAACCAGGCAGCAGAAAACACTGGGAAGGAAGGAAAAAAAAAGAGTTGTCAGTTGATAAGAAAGAGGAGAAGGGGCTACAAGAGAATAAAGCCATACCAGTTTTGAATCTCCCTGTTTCTAAAAGCACAAAAAGAAAATTATTAATTCCAGCCAAGGCGATAGAGCTTATGGGACAGAATATGGGCTCTGGAGTCAACTTAGGGTGGCTCAAATCCCAGCTCGGTCATGTGCTAACTGCATAACCCTTGTGACCCTTGTACAAATCCCTTCACCTTTCTTTACCTCAGTTTCCCCATCTGTGACATGAAGACTCAAAGAAACACCTACTTCATGGGGTTGTTCTGAGTTTTACATGAGATGGTGCGTGTGCATAAAAGGTGCTCAGTAGCCCTAGCTGGTTTGGCTCACTGGATAGAGCGTCGGCCTGTGGACTCGAGTGTCCCGGGTTCGATTCCGGTCAAGGGCATGTACCTCGGTTGCGGGCGCATCCCCAGTGTGGGGTGTGCAGGAGGCAGCTGATCGATGTTCCTCTCTCATCGATGTTTCTAACTCTCTATCCCTCTCCCTTCCTCTCTGTAAAAAATCAATAAAATATATTTTTAAAAAAAGGTGCTCAGTAAACAATTATTCTTAATACTTCTTGACCACATGTTTCTGAATGTAATGTCTCACTGGACAAAACATTTCTTTATAGCTAACGTGGTGCCTCCTATAGCAGCTCTGCCTTCAGAGCTCTGCCTCCTAGGCTTGGGAGAAAGGGCACCTGTGTTCCTGATCCCCGACGCTAGTTTGGCCCCATAGCATGAACTCACTAATGATTTTACATTAAATGAAGATACCTTATTCAAATAAGTAATCTATGTCCTGTGGACCATACCTTCATCCCCTAGCTTCTTTCATCCCATTCCACAACTTTTCCAGTTGCTAATACCCCACTCCTCCTCCCTAGAACAGAGAGGACCACTAGAACTAGATATGGGATTTTTGCCACAATCACTGCCCCTGCAGTGGGGGCAGGAAATGCCCTGTATTTTCTTCGAGTTCAGGCCTGTGTCCTTACATTCAGTTCCCTGCTTCCCGTATGATCTCCTTACAACTTAATGGCAGAAGTGGTTGGAGGCAGAGGGAGGCCTTCTTGCCTACCTAATGGATAGAGGTGAATTTCTTCCCTTGAGCAACTGGCAAGCTTGGGAAACCAGGAGGTTGCAGTGTACACTTGACATAGGGGGCAGGGCAGCAATGGAACAGTCTCTTCTATCTCAGATGGACACTATAAGTCAACAATAGCATTGGGAAGAAAAAAGAGAGAGATTGGGTTTGGCAGCCCACTTAGTCCCCCAAACCGACATTGTTTTCTCTTCCTTGTAAGGTTCTTACTTCCCTTGATCAGCAACTATGAAAGTGGAGCTGAGCTAAGAATTTTTGCAGGTTGCTTAATAACCCTGGATATTAAGGTTGTTTATAGGTGAGCAAGCAGGCTCAGAGAAGTTCAGTCACTAGCCCAGGGTCATATTTGGTGCAGAACCAGAATCCAAACCCAAAGCTGTGTAATTCTTACCTGTTCCATCTTCTAACTTTCTACTTGATTGTTTGATTCTCTCTTTCTCATTCTGGCTTGCTCTCACCATGTGCCCACCTGTCCACCCTCTGTATGGGTTCCCTTCCCAGAAGCTCAAGGAGAGGTGGTCAGGGTGTACTCCATGACACTGGATTTGGAATTTACTCACAGGTCAACAGCTTCTTTATTGCTTACACTTTTATGAGTAACATTAACCCTGGTTTTTGTTGTTGTTGTTACTAAAGGCTAGTCTTGGCTTTTGCTGACACTATCAGCAAAAGCACAACTATACTGTGGAAAGAGCCTAGACTTCTGCTTCCTTTTGTGTTTGTGATCCTTTTGTGTTTCATCCTACTCCAGCACTTCCAAGCTGTGTGACTTGAATGAGTGACTTAACTTATCTGAGCTTGTAGCTTCCTCATCTGGAAAGGCAGTCCTTAGAGGCTAAGTGGATCAAGAGAAAGAAAGTATGAGAAAACGTCTATAAAACAGCTTGATAAACATGAGCTCCCTTTCCTCTCCTCTATCTAGTTCACCCATATCTTGGAGGGGATCTAAGTCTAGGAACAATCCAGCAGACCATAAGTTTCTAGTAGGGTCATGGGGAAGGGCGTGGGCCAAAGAGTGTCATGGTTCTCTCTGGTGCCCTCTTACATGTACCTGTCTTTGTTACATTTCCTCCCCCTCCGCCATGGCCATTCTTCTGGTGGGGCTATAGGGTGGTGCGGCGATGGACCGGGCGGGCACAGAACAGGTGGGTGCAGGCTGGGTGTCTGGCTCTGGGACACAAGTGCTCTGTGTGTAGGGTGGGCGGAAGTCAGGGCGTTTGATCTGAATTCTAAAGGGCGTTGTTCAGAGACCCACAAAGGTCCCATTGTGCAGACACTGGGTATAAAGCAGCATATGACTCCCCAGCACCGGGTGGTGATGAATTGGGACGCAGGCGCGGACCCAAGGACCACTCCCCCGGCACAGACATGAGACCATAGGGGACCTGTCTGGGTGGCCTCAGGGATAGGCGCTCCCCAAGGTAACAGGGCTTTTTGGGTTTCCCCAGCTTCAAGCTTAAGGAGCTGGAGGATGGGGAGCTAAAGAGGATGGCTAAAGGCAGAACAAGATGTGCCTGGCAAAGAAAGGGGCTAGAGAGGAATGAATGTTGGATGAAAGCAAAAATGGGACATGGGGCTCGGGAAGTCAAGTCAAGTGAGTGAGTGAAGAGGAAGAGAGGCTGGCAAGGGAGATGGGGTGATGAGGAAAGCTATGAGTATCCTTCCTTTCCTGTCACTGGCTCTTGGAAGGCCTGGTGGAGGGGGGGGGGGGTCAGATGGTGTTATGGTGGCCGGCCTTCTGCCCCAGCTCTCTGACAGCTTGCTTTGTGGCTCATGTCTTACAGGTGTGAATGAGGCAGGATGAACTGGACAGGCTTGTACACCGTGCTCAGTGGCGTGAACCGGCATTCTACTGCCATTGGCCGAGTATGGCTCTCAGTCATCTTCATCTTCAGAATCATGGTGCTGGTGGTGGCTGCAGAGAGTGTGTGGGGTGACGAGAAGTCTTCCTTCATCTGCAATACCCTCCAGCCCGGCTGCAACAGTGTCTGCTATGACCATTTTTTCCCCATTTCCCATGTGCGTCTGTGGTCTCTGCAACTCATCTTGGTTTCCACCCCAGCTCTCCTCGTGGCCATGCATGTGGCTCACCAGCAGCACATAGAAAAGAAAATGCTGAGACTTGAAGGCCATGGGGACCCCTTACATCTGGAGGAGGTGAAGAGGCACAAGGTCCACATCTCAGGGACATTGTGGTGGACCTATGTCATCAGCGTGGTCTTCCGGCTGCTGTTCGAAGCTGCCTTCATGTATGTCTTTTATTTGCTCTACCCTGGCTACGCCATGGTGCGGCTTGTCAAGTGTGAGGCCTATCCCTGCCCCAACACAGTGGACTGCTTCGTGTCCCGCCCCACAGAGAAAACCGTCTTCACCGTCTTCATGCTGGTCGCCTCCGGCATCTGCATCATCCTCAACGTGGCTGAAGTGGTGTACCTCATCATCCGGGCCTGTGCCCGCCGGGCCCGACGCCACTCCAATCCGCCCTCCCGCAAGGGCTCAGGCTTTGGACACCGCCTCTCACCTGAATACAAGCAGAATGAGATCAACAAGCTGCTCAGCGAGCAGGATGGTTCCCTGAAAGACATACTGCGACGCAGCCCCGGCACTGGAGCCGGGCTGGCTGAGAAGAGTGACCGCTGCTCCGCCTGCTGATGCCACATACCAGGCAACTTCCCATCCCACCCCCACCCTGCCCAGGCCTGAGTTGAGCCTCCTTCTCCTTTGCCAGTGCACAGGCCTCTTCTTGCCAGGGAGAGAGAGCTCCATCAAAACTTTCCTTCCCCTCCCTATTTCCCTTCCTCCCCGCCCCCCTCCTGCCTGAGGGGCTAAAGAGGTAGGAAGCCTGAATGCTCAAGGTTATTGAGGGGGTGGGGCAGCTCTTGTTGCCTGTACCCTTTCTTCTTTCTTCTCCTTTCCCGGGGCCACTAGAGACAAGAGATAGGATGCTCTGACATCTCCAATTATGAAACTAATCTTAACCCTGTGCTGTCAGATACCCTATTTCTGGAGTCACATCTGTAGGGAGGGAAGTGAGCAAGGAAGGGTGCTATGTACCTGTGGGTGAAGAAGGGAGGGTAACAAGAAAAAGAGGAGCAGCATTTGTAGCCTCAAGGAAAAAGAGGGCATATCTGGAGTGGAGGAGTTAGGGAGAGAGAAAGAACCAGGCAGATAAATTGGAATGGGGGTTGGTCAGGGCTGCCTTTGCCTCTAGTCCCCAAGGCCTCTCTCTGCCTGAAATGTTACACATTAAACAGGATTTTACAGTAAATGAAGAGGTGGCTTGTGTGTTTGTCATGTTTTTTTCTCCTGTAACCTCTGACCTCTCTCGTCTGAGCTGGCCTTGGCTTTTGTTGATCAAGAAAGGAATGGGTGGCGGAAAACAGTGATTTGAGGAGCTGAAGCTGCAAATGATAAACCATAGCCCTACTGGCCCAAAAAAACAGTCCCTGAACTGTTCTCCCCTGAGTTCTGTTGTTTTGTCTTTTGGAGTTTCCCCCTCCCCCCCATTTTTTAATAACATCTTTATTGGGATCTAATTCACTTACTCCCTTCCTCTGATTCTATTTATTTTTTTTTACATTTTAAGTATAAGGTTTTTTGAGTTCTGTTGTGTGCAGTTTTATAAATGTGACCACAATATATTAGAAAACAGAAATATCTCAAAAGGTTTCCTTGGGCCCCGTCCTCTGATTTTGAAAATATTAAAATGACAGCACCCTCTGGGGACACAGGAAATGATAGAGAAATTTCACAGCTGTCAGAGAGGAGCACACATTCCCTCAGTACCTTGGTGAACGCCCCTCCTCTGCACTCCTGGGAGAAATAGTCCCCTTTCTCCCTTGAAATTCAGCATTCTTGGCAAACTATTGCCCCACAAGCCACCTATCCAATTATGCAGTGACTTTGACCCCTTTCCTCGGGACCTAGCCCTTAATTCTTCCCTCCTCCCCAGATTCCTTCTCTCAGAGATCAATGCCTCCCACCCCAGAGATGTCTCCACCCCAGGTCAAATATTGAATAGCAACAGTTTCCTCACCAGCATAGCATCACTCTCCAGAGCAGCAGGTAGCCTCCCCTTCCCCTGTCAGCTGTGATGGGAAAAGGCTCAGGCAGGGACTTGACCTAGCAGTGTTCCAGTCCAGCTTCTGTCACTTATTAGCAAGGTGTTCCCTTCTCGAAGTCTCTGTTTCCTTGAGCAAATAGGGCTGGCCTCATGCATCTCTAAGCTCCCTTTCACACTTTGTGCCACTGGGATTCTTAAAAGTCTTCTCCAGTCTCAAGGAGGTGGGGGGGGGGTCCCCTCTCAGAATCGCCACCCTCACCAATGATCCCTCACAGTAAAATCCCCCCCCACAGCAAATTTCTCTCCTCAGCTTTCCTAACAGAAAAAAAGGATTTGCCACTCCCTCTCAGGGTGTGCTGGCTCCCCGTGGGAAGAACAGAATGAAAGAGAAAATCAGGCATAATCTTATCAGAATTGCTCTCCTCTAGAAACAGTCTCTCCTTCCTACAGAAAGCATGGAAGCTTTCCTCATTCGAAGCTGTTTCTCCTTCAGAAAGGAAAAGAAAGAGTAAGTGATCATTTCCCCCACAGTCAGCAATCCAAAAGAGAGCTTCCTCCTCTCTTAAAAGAGATATATCCCTTTCCTACAAGAAATTTCCTTTCTCCTTAGACATCATACCCTGTCAGAGGAGAGGTCTACACTTCCTCATGGTGGGAGAGATTATTTTTCTTCTTGAAATCGATCTGCCCCTCACCCATAACACGACACAACACACATAGAACATCTCCTTGCCCAAAAGGCCATCAAAAGAAAGATTTTCTTTTTTCCACAAATAAACTTCATGCCCTCCCTGCACTGAGAAATGCTAAATACATCATCTCAGAAATCTCCTTTCTTTAAAAAAAAATTCTACAAATCCTCTTTGGAAAGAGGCACCAACTCCAGATCCAGGCTTTCCTCTCCAGAGGGCAGTGGTGGGACAGAAAGGCTATCCAGCTGGTGTTACAACCAAAAGGACACTTAACTCTTATGTCCTGAGCCAGGTGGGAGTAGGCCAAAGGGAGCTTGAGCAGAGTTGGTGTACACACTGTCGCAGGGAAGGAGGAGGAAGGGTAGGGGTAACCTTGGGACTGACTTCTTTTTAAATATATTTTTATTGATTTCAGAGAGGAAGGGAGAGGGACAGAGAGACAGAAACACCAATGATGAGAGAGAATCATTCATTGGCTACTTGGGAATCGAGCCTGCAACCTGGGCATGTGCTCTTGACCAGAATCAAACCCTGGGCCCTTCAGTCCTCAGGCCGATGCTCTATCCACTGAGCCAAACAGGCCAGGGCCTGGGCCTGACTTTTTTATTTGAGGCTTTGGTCACAAGAGTGTAAGGGAGAAACAGGAGGCAAGTGGGGCTTAATACCTGCCACAGAGGAGACAATGGTATTGAGTGATTAGGGTAGTGAAGAGGACTTTGGAATCAGGAGACCTTGGTTTCCATTTATTGGACACATAATACCCTTTTCCAATCTCAGTTTCCTCATCTGCAATATAGGGTTGATAATAACCTTTCTACTTCTTTCTCTGAGCTTCTGTGAGAATCAAGTAAGATGTGTTCAAAATTTGGTTATTAAATGTACAATAGCCCTGACCGGTTTGGCTCAGTGGATAGATCGTCGGCTGCAGACTGAAGGGTCCCAGGTTCGATTCCGGTCAAGGGCATGTGCCTTGGTTGCGGGCACATCCCCAGTGGGAGGTGTGCAGGAGGCAGCTGATCGATGTTTCTCATCGATGTTTCTAGCTCTCTATCCCTCTCCCTTTCTCTCTGTAAAAAAATCAATAAAATATATATATATTTTTAAATGTACAATAAGGTAAAATCATATCAGAACTCTAAGACCACAGCCTTGAGGCATGCTAAAACTTGCAATGAACCAGAAAGGACTGAGGCTCATTCAGCTAAGCTAGAGTTAGTGGAAAGAACTTGGCAATAATAAGATTGGCTCCCCCAAGGAACAGCCAACAGTCCAAATAGCAAAGTCCAAGAGATGTTGCAAGCTTCCCTTGAGCATGATTTATCTAAGGGTCAATATTTAAGGGGTCTGAAAGGGGGCAGAAAAGGCCTAATAACAAGTTTCTTACACACTCTCAAGCATGCTACTGGGGCTTTTAGGGATATTTATGATCTTTTAGAGGCATCTGTGTGCAGAGCTGCCAGGAGCTAGGGGCAAAGGACAGAGTCAGCTCTTGGATGAAGGGAGAGGCTGAACTAGGAGAGTAATCAAGTTTCCAGCCTGCTGAAATGGGATTTCAAATCAGGCTGAGGTATCCATAGAGAATTGGCATGGCAACCATGAACTGATTCAGAGACCCAATCAGATAGCCTGGGTACACACAGTGGCAGCTAAATGGAAATGCCTGCCTATTCCATTTACTGATTCCATAACACTTCAATGCCAAGTCTAACCTATGGTAGAGAAGGGGCTATAAATACCCACCAAGCCAGACCCCTTTGATTCCTGAACTAGGCCAGGCAGAACCTGTCAGATGGGCATAGGACTGGGCCATTGTAGGGAAGGAGAATAAAGTGGGCAAAAATCACACCATATCTTCAGATTTAGGCTAATAATCTGCTGTGGAAGGTTTAAGGAGTGGAATATCTAGAGGGGAGATGGGAAAGATAAACTATGATCAGCTTATTATGGGCCTTATATGTCACTATAAGGGGTTGAGACTCTCCTATAGGTAGTGGAAACCATTAAAGGTTATGAGTGGGGGAGTGCCAGTTTCAGATATATGATTTGGGAGCTCACTTGGACAGCCACACAGAAAGTTGATTAGGGATTGGGAAGAGAAGAGGCAGAATGGCCAGCTATGTATAGTCCAACTAGGGCCCATAAAACTAGGACAATTGCAGAAGGAATAAGAGAAGACAGATGTGAGAGACACTTTGCAGAATCTACAATAGGACTTGATGTCTGAGTGTGGGGAGATGGCGGAGCCAAAGATAATTTGGACATTTCCTTCCCTTTCCTTGAGAGCAGATATCTAATCGTTCAAGACAGGTCAAAAGTCATTTACTATGTGAAGCTTTCAACTCTCTTCTCCTTGCCAACCCTCCCCAGTCCCTTGGCAAGAATGGGTCTCCCTTACCTTCTGAATTTCCGCCATACATTGTGGTGTAAGTTGATTAGAGTGCTTATCAAATTGTGTGGCAATCACTTGCACAACCTTAACATACAGGAAGTGCTTAGCCTGTTGAATTAAGGACAGTAGGGACAGAATATAGGCATGTGCTTAGGTTCAGCATCTTGAAAGAGTAGTTGTGCTCAGTGTGATTAGAACAGAGAATGCATGAGATTTGGTGGAGGTCATAGTAGGAGGTGAGACTGGCAAACTAGATTGGGGCCAGTTCGTGAAGGTGAAACTGGACAACCAATGGGTCCAGGCTGCCTGTCACTACTTGAGCCAATTCAACAGAGACAGGGTTAAATCATATATGAGCATTTATTCCAGTAATGCCAGCATGATGGGAGAGCAGCAGGTCACCCAAGAAAATCTGCTCTGCACCCCACCATAAGCCAGCTGCTTATATTTGATAGAATGATGATTACATGGGTAAGTAGGAAGTGCAGGCATCTGGAAGTAGGCAGTGGGGGCTGGAGCAGGATTCCATTGTTTGGGCAACAAGGTTGTTAATCTTTCCATGATAATAGGCAATTCTTGAATGGAAATGGACCCCATTCCAAAGTTGACTCCCAGGTCCAAAGTTGACTGTCAGCCCCTAGGGCTGTACAACTCCCAGCAGGTTAGAATACCCTTTCTTTGATCAGAACAAGGTAATTACGACTTACCAAGCATGATTAATATTTCTTATAACTATAGCTAGTCTCCAATATTCTACTTTTGCCCCTAACAAAGGGACTCATAATATGCATGGAATTTTGCACAGGAGTTTGAACTCTCAGCTATCACATGTAGGAACCCTTGTGACTTCCAAGTTAGGCCCCTGCTATACTTACAGGCAATTCTGTACTCATAATTATAGACTGGCTGTGGAGATCTTGAGGAGATCCAGGTCAGGGCAGACCTTTGCACAAATAGATACATTAAGGTTGATGGTGATCTATGGAAGAAAGAGCAATGATTTAACAGTGGACTTCAAGGAGGAAGGGTAATTTGCACAGGATGGTGACCACTGTTCTCTATTCCAACTGAAGGAAGTCTCTCTGAAAAGTCAGTATAGCATAGTGATTGAGAGCATGGTCCACTTCCTACCTATGTGACCAGTTAAGTTACTCAGCCACTCTGTGTCTCTGTTTCCTCATCTGTCATACAAAGATAATTAAAGTCCCTATGTCATAGGGCTATAGTAAGGAATAAATGTGCTGATTATATATAAAGCCCTTGGAAGAGTGCCTAGTTGATAGTAAGTTCTATACAAGTGTGTGCTGTTATGATTTCATCTCCACATCTTTTCCATCCTCCAGCTATTCACCAACTTATTCAAACACTGAGCTAAACTCTTTGCTGCACCTAATTAACATGCTTTCTTGACCGTTTGGTTGCCAATTGCCACATGTGTGTGCTTAAGTAAGCAAGTCTGCATGTTTGCATACATATGTCACAATATATATGACCACATTTGTGTATATATGTGGCAGGATGGCTGTGTAGAGCATCTTAATTCTTAATGTAGAATATATATATATATATATATATATATATATATATATATAATTTTTTACAGAGATGAAGGGAGAGGGATAGAGAGTTAGAAACATTGATCAGCTGCCTCCTGCACACCCTCTATGGGGGATGTGTCTGCAACCAAGGTACACGCCCTTGACCAGAATCAAACCTGGGACCCTTCAATCCGCAGACCGACACTCTATCCACTGAACCAAACAGTTAGGGCTGTAGTTTTAATGCAAAGGATATGTCTCAGTCGTAATATAGTCCAAAACTTTATTATCAAGCTTAGAAATCACTTAGGTGGATGAAAGGAAAGGAGACTACTTATGGAGCATACAGTATGGACCAGATTTGGTGCTAAATTAAGTACTTACATACATAATCTAAGTAATAGTGATGTAGCTATTACTATACCCATACATGCAGATGAGGAATGGAGGTTCAGAAAAGGTAAGTAATATGTCCAAAGGTTGCACAGCTTAAAACTGCAGAGCTAGAATTAAAACATAGACTTATGCTAATCCAAAATCTGTGCTGTTTACTTTATAACAAAATAAGCAGTCTGTGTTGCCTGAGGGAGTGCTTCAGGTCACAGGGTGGGGTAGGGTAGGGTGGGATGGGAGAAACTCATTATGAAATAATATCCCTAAATATTAACTTGTTGAAAAACAACATGTGCACTTGGGGATCCCTACGGTCAAGGGTGAGAAATGGTGATTTCAAAAGTTTATATTGATTTAAGGATTCAGAGGGCAGGAGTTCTGAATAACTGTCTCTCTTCATCTTGCCTGCGCTCCCCAAATTGTCTTGCTTCATAGAGATGGACTTCTGTATCCTGCTCCAGGCAGAGATCTCTGAAGAAGCCCTTTTGCTCCAGACTGCCTTCCTTGTCTGAACACTGGGCAGCTCCTTCCTCAACTTTCACCAACTTTCAAAGACAGGTTTGGTTTCCCAACCAGTTGGCCTTGTACCTCCCCCTCACCTTCCCTTCAAGGGACAAAGCTTTTATTCCACAACGAGTGGCCTAGTGCACAAAATTCGTGCACATTAAAAGGGGATTAATAGAGGAAATATTTTAATATTGCTATTTGCCCTTTCTGTATAATAGAAGTGTCAGAGATTAAAGAAAATTAGTAAAACATATATGAAAATCTTCCTCCTGTCAGAGTCTGGGGTGCACCATGGAACCCAAAGTCAAGTCTTCAACCACCCACATGCACCTCAAAATCGCTCGAGACCCAAACCTGAATAGCCCCCCTTCATTGGGCTAGATCCAGACCCGGCCAGTCCCACCCTGTCAAGCCCTGCCAGGTGGGGGGGTGCAGCCTCAGGTCCCCTGGGTGCCAGGGCAGGGGGGCACAGCCTGAGGACCCTCATCAAGCCCTGCTGGGCAGAGGGAGTGGCCTGTGATCCCCCAGCCTGGCGCCAGGGAAGGGGGCACAGCCTGAGGTCCCCTAGCCTGGTGCTGGGGTGGGGGGCATGGCCTGAGGTCCCCTGGCCCAGCACCAGGGCAGAGGGCACACTTTGAGGGTCCCTGTCAAGTCCTGCTGGGTGGGGGGCACAGCCTCAGGTCCCCTGGCCTGGGGCCAGGGCGGGGGGGGGGCATGACCTGAGGTCCCCCGGCCTGGCACCAGGGAAGAGGGTGCAGCCTGAGTTCCTCTGGCCTGCTGCCAGGGCGAGGGGAGCAGCCTGAGGTCTCCTGTCAAGCCCTGTGGGTGGAAGGCAAGACCTGAGGTCCTCTGTCAAGCCCCATGCGGGAGGTGGGTGGGCGCACAGCCTCAGGTCCCTGCTGATTGCTCCTTAAGGCTCGTTATGGGAACTTAGCCTCAGC
>PVJC01038964.1:0-16487 GCA_004026665.1 Murina feae | reverse complement strand
GAGGCAGGTCCCCAGCAGGTAGACACACACAGGAGGACTGCTCCGAGCCTCAGATGCGGCTGGGGACAGGTCCCCAGTGGCCACACACACACATACACACACACACAAAAGGCGCCTGGCAGACTGGGGCCATCATAGGACATCCACTGAGGGGTCCCAGACTGTGAGAAGGCACAGGCCGGGCTGAGGGACTCCCTCCACCTCGAGTGCACAAATTTTTGTGCACCGGGCCCCTAGTAGAAGAATAATTGTGGACCAGAGTAGGAGACCCCAGCTAAAGCATTTCAGGATTATTATTATAATAACAATGGTTATTATCTTAATATATAAAAAGCCAGGAGCTGTCATGACTGAAAGAAATGTATGAATGACCAAACAACAGGCTGTATGGGGCAACAAGGCCAGGAGGGGTGTTAGTGAGGGACGATCAAATGACTGAACAGCAGGCTGTGTGGGGTGACCAGGCCAGCAGAGAAGGAAGTTGGGAGCAACCAGGTTGGCGAAAGGGGGCAGTTGGGGACCAGGTGGGCAGAGGGGTAGTTAGGGGTGACCAGGCCAGCAGGGGGGCAGTTAGGGGTGATCAGGCTGGCACACAGAGGTAGTAAGGGGTGATCAGTCAGTGAGAGGGAGAGTTAGCAGCAACCAGAAAGGCAGGCAGGTGAGTGATTAGGAGCCAGCAGTCCAGGATTGTGAGAGGGATGTCCCATTGCAGGTTGAGGCCTGATTTCAGGGATTAGGTCTCAACCGGCAGTCAGGCATCCCCGGAGGGGTCCCGGATTGGAGAGGGTGTAGGTTGGGCTGAGGGGAGCCCCCAACATGAACCGGGCCTCTAAATTGCCAATGGCCTCAAAGTTGGCAAATGGAGGTGCCAGAGTATTTGAGGAAAAATACTGAAGCACTTGGAAGTACTTGAGAGACAGCTAAATCTGCCAATAAGGTGCAAGACCATTGGAGTGAGGTTGTGCGGAGGCAGTTGTTAAATCAAAGGCAATATTGAAATATATAGAAACAAAATTTTTAAAGCATGGACTAGGGAGGAGCATAGAAATGGGAAAGATAAAGAAAGATATAAAAAATAATGCAATAAAAAAGTCAACAGGTTTGAGAGCTTTGGATATATCCAAAGATAGCTAAGAATCAAAGACTGTCCTTTTATAGCAGAGGTATATTATTCTTGCTCTCTTACACTTTGTGAACAAAAGGATTGGCCAACAATTTAGAGAAATAAGGAATTTATCCCAAAGCATCAGCACTTCTTATTAGTCGTACATTTGCTCATGAATTTACTGATTAACAAGTAGTGATTAAGTGCTGTACAAGATACTAAAACAACCAACATTTCTATTAACATTTTATATTTACCACTCAAAATCTTCTACATATTCAAGTTGCAGTGGTAAACAAGGTAAAGTTCCTACTCTGGAGAAGCTTACAGACTATTGTAGAAGAAATAAAATAGAAAGAAAAAGTGGAGATAATTACCATTCCCCCCAAAATGATAATATCAGAATGTCAAAAAATAAATAATATGAAATGAAAAAGAAAGGTGTCAGAAAATATAGGTTCTACGGAGAAAGTCGGATGTGAAACAGAGTAATGTAACTAAGAGTGACTACAAAGTAGCACATTTCGATAAGATTGGTCAGGGTCACCTGAGGTGTTGACAGCTGAGCTGAAATCTGAATAATGAGAAGGCTGCTGCTGGTGGTGAATAACCCTGCTACAAAGGACCCAAAGGATGGCCTTGGTATGTCTGAGACACAAACAGTTTTGCTGGTGGTTGGTGAGGAGAGGGAAAGGGGTATGAGTTCAACTTGGAGAGGTGGGCAATGGCCAGGTCATGCAAAACCAAAAGACCCAGTTTCTCTGTCCAAGTAATTCATGGACTAGTGCAAGAGCAGACTGATAGACAATTGTTTACAGTAGCGTGATAAATGCTCTAATAGCAACCTACACAGGAGATAAGTGAGCACAAAAGATCAGCTGCACTTCAAAAGCTGGATGGTGTCTGTGATCTTCCTTCAGACAGACTACCACTACACCCCCAGTGCCCTCCCTTCACTGTGGCTCCAAGGTGACCACACTCCCCAAGTGACCTGAGGGTGCCTCCGAACTGGCAAGCAAAGACTTGGGTTTGTTGCTTACAAATCACTCTGAGCCCTTGGGAAGAGAGGTACTCAGTAAACAAGGCCTGGGATTAACTCACTGCTTTATGAGATCAAAGCACTTTATAAACATTAACTAATTGGGCATATCACATTGCAGTGTCAGTGTTGTAATGAGTCTCTGTTTGAGCTCTTTATTCTTTCTAAAATACCTGACTACTCTTGGAAGGTATGACTTCCACGCAAACTGCAATGGACAGAAAGCCTTTATTTAGCCCTTGTTCTCCACTCCTAGAGAACTTTAGCTCAGGTTGGGGAGAGGGGAATTGATGCGAATGCCACTTGACAGTAGTATTCCTTTCCTTACCCTACAGCCAATTTGAGAACATTTGCATTAGAGATCTGTATTAATAAAGCTAAGATTATAGAGCCCAACCCTGTATGGACCAGTATGCTTTGCCATGCTCTGTGAACTCAATGACACCTCTAATCTTAGCCAACTATCTCACAAACACATTGTGTCACAAGGAGGACTTGGACAGAAAGCACAAATAGATCCATGGTGCAGAATCACTAGTTGGTTTGTTGAAAATGCAGATTCCTGGAACCCTCTTGAGAACTGTTGAATCAGAATTCCAGTAATCTATATTTTTAAGGCTTCCTAGTTACTTCCTGTGCATGTTCATGCAATGGAGAATTACTGCATAAAAATCAACTCAAATCTCAAATCCATTCCATTCGGTACATATTTATTAAACATCTCAAGTGCAAGGTGCTAAGCCAGATAATGCTGAGGAAAGAGAGAAGAGGAAGACCAGTTCTAGCTCAAGCAATATATTCCCCAATAGGAGGAAAAAATAGAAGAAGAAGAGAGGTGATTTTAATGCAAGACACAGCATCATAAAGTGATGCAGAGTATAATGATGGTTCAGCAGAGGCAGAGATGATACTCAGTTGGGGTCCAAGAAATGAAGGGGATGGTCTCTTTGTTGAACTTTGCAGGATAGTAAAGATTTCAGCTGCTACAGCCTTATAATCAGAAGCACAGGCTTTGAAGTGAGAAGGCCCTGGATCCTGGTTGGGGCCCTGCTACCTCACTGTTATAGTGGGCAATCACCTAACATTTATGTGTTTGATTACTCCTCTATAAAATGAGGTGGCTGGCAACATGATTTGAGGTCTTCCTTACCAAAGAACCTTAGTACTTTGACTTTGTCTGCCTCAGTAATCTAGGGGAGGTATTATGACTTTTTAGACTGACTGGATAAAGACTGTGAAACATGGAATGTTGTTGGCAGTGAGAGTTCTGTGCCAGGTAGAGAGGTGTGTTGAAGCCAGCACCCCCTTAGGCTGGGCTCCCAGACAGGTTTGGTGAGAAATGCTGCTTGTGTAGTCTGTCATTGCTGATTTAAAGTTGTTTACTTCTTATTAAATACAGAAAGGAGAAAATAGAGTTCTGTTGCTGCTTTGAAACACATTCCTCACAAGAAATGTCATTATGGCCTCCATAACTAATGCTGAACTAAGGAATTAAAAGTTTAGGAGGAAACCTCTGAGTGGGACTTTGTCCTGGGTTTAAGTAGATGTCAAGAGGGATAGGGCTCAGCTAGGCAGACATGAGTTTGCTGGGGATTGGTGATGGCTGTTTCTTTTCTCCCAAGTTCATGCTGATTCATAGATTCCTTCCTTCTTTCATTTGAGGGATGGAGGTTTTGTAGGGCATTGTCGGGGAATTTGTAAAGTAAGAATTAGGCTAACATTCTTCTGGTGCTATTCTGAGCTTTCGAGGGAAGGCCTTTCAGGACAAGCAATTCCTGTGTTTCTTCTATTTCTATGTGACTGTTGCTTTTCAATAAGAGAGAGTAAGTCAAGTCTTGTGAGTTTCTCAAGGTAGATGTGTGGTTTTGAAGCCTTTGAACAACTTTCAAAGTTTGTGTGTTGATGATTTAGAATGCCTTGAGGGTAGTGGAATGCAGATAAAGCTTTAATGTCTGGGGAACCTTGGTTTGCAGCATTTGCAGATACCTCTGGCATAAATATTCCCATGATGGCCGATTTCAATGATGTGAAGTAACTGAATTCAGAGTTAGGGAGAAATGCACACTTCCAGCGAGTAACAGCTGGCTTCTGCACACCACTACGCAGGATATTTCCAATGACTTTTCCAGAATAAAAATAGGTTGGCCACTTAACTAAAAGGTTTAGTTTCTGAAAAAGAAGAGACCAGAATTACCTGTAGTTACTCACTAAATCATTCAGAGGAACCAAGTCGGGTCATGAAGTTGGGGAGAATGGCGCTATAGGCATCTTTACGCAGCACTGAGAGGCTGAGAGTCTTGTAGAAGACTTGTGAGAAATCACCAACACAAATACATGTTCTTTAGGATGGACTCCAAAAATGTTTTGAAGTACAGAAATCTCACTTTATACTTGTTCAAATGTGGTATGTGAAAGTGCAGTATTTGGACAATGAATGTTATGTGATGATTCTCTCTGGATATATTTTCATCTTTTTTTTTTTAAATTTCAAAACAGAAAGTAAGAACTTCTCATAGAAATAAAAATAAAACAATGCAGAGGTCCATAAAGTAAAAGCAACACTCCCATTGTTTCCAACCTCCACTTACACATTTCAAAATTAATAACTGTTAATATTATGGCAAGTATCCATCCAGGTTTATTCCTATTCTTATTCAAATGCAGATATAGATCTTTTATTTATATTTTAATATGTTTGTTTTGAGAGTGTACAAACATGAGCAGATAGTACAAATAGTCTAAAACTTGATTTTTCAATTACCAAAACACAGAGAGAGTATCTTTTCAATTAGTTCATTTAGCTCTACATAGCCCATTTTAATGGATGCTTAAAATTCCAAGTGAATGCTTAAAAATGATGCTATTTAGATGGTTTCATTTTCCCCTATTATAAACATGCTAAAATAAACAACTTGGTCATGAGGGGGTAAGTGGTTAAGTTTTGTGATTCCTTGGAAGTCATTGTTTAAGTTGAAATCCTGATCTGCCTCTACTTTCCGTGAGATTTTAACCAAGTTGTTTAGCCTTTAAATTTCATAATCTGTAAATTGAGATTGATGGTAATTCATAAGAATTAAGTAAATTAACACCTACTTAAAACAATAACTGGCACACAAAAAACATTCATAAAATCTTAGTTCCTATTATTGGTATCTTTGTACACTGACAGTAGCTTATCAGTATTTTAGATATCTAGAAGTGAGTCAAAATATATATAATCAGCTCTGGAAAGCTTCTGGCTAGCTCTAGCACCCTGCTGTCTGAGGTCATTCTTACAGCCATTCCTAAAGTATGAAGATTTTACATTTTGATAATGTCAAATTGTCCACAACCCTCAAGGTTATACCGCTTTGAATCCCAACAACATTGTAAAGTAGGTCTCTTGCCAATACTGGAGTTTATCCATGTTGCTAGTTTTCCATATACATATTATGAGGTTAGATTCATCCAAAGAATAAGTTATCTAGGAGCAGCGGGTGCTGAGGATTATGAAGAAAGGGCCAGGGAAGGGAACTAGGGATCTCTATCCTTTTTACTGGGGACAAAGATCTTCAATACTGAAATTGCTGCTACTGCACACTGAGTCTTTCTCCAGGTGAAGTTTTAAGGAGATTCACCTCTTTTCCCCATTTTTGTCTAGAGTCTATGCGCCTGTCTAGAGGCAGAGATGAGTTATAGTGGTTTGGGATGGTTTTGCTAGCACGTCCATATCAGATACATGCAGGTAGAGGCTATGACACTTAGAGCTGTCTCAGACAGGAGTAACGTGGCTTCACCTCCCCTCCAACAAGATAATATTCTCCCAGGCAGTCTTTGCCAAGGCATGTTGGCCAGGTTATATTTGTTAGTTATTACACCTCCCACAGGTGTAACTGTTCATTTCTACTTGGTGAAGTGGCAGTTGAGCATGGGGAATGAGAAAGAACTGTATTTCTCAGAATCAGCCTCAGACAGTATAAACAGTGCTGACAGACCTAATGCCACAAGGCAGTGGTGCATTCGAATCCTTTTTGGAAGTTTGGTATCGCTCAAGAAAGGAGACCGGGCTCTACGCTCTGTCGAGATCAAGGTATTGTTCAAGGATTGCAAAATGCATGCAATCCGTTTTCAAACAATGTAATCTCCTCTCTCATCAGATTGAGGCAATCTCATTCTGGATCATATAGAGACTTAATTAATAAATCAGAAATCACAAACTGTGGTTCAGAATGACATACCTAGAAATCAGCTGTTGTAATAGAATAGAAAGAGAGAAGGTGAAAGAGACCGAGTGGACATCTGGTCAAATAAAGTGATGTATTTTTCTGGATACATTACCTGTTCACCTAATTGCATACTCTGTTACAGATTGGATTGGAGCTATCTGGTCACATGTATAAGGCAAGGAAGCCATATGCTCAGCTATTAGTAAGCGTGCTCAATTGAAGTGAAGATCTTATGATTACTCCAAATTAATGTAAACAATGTGCACATTTCTACTATAGACAAAAATAAATATATTGTTGTAGTGGCTTAGATGATCTGTTAGTACTGGCAGAACTACCAGGAAAACAAATCTGCACTGTTAAACCGATAGCATCTGTATAGGCCTGGTGACAGGAGAGCATATAATCAGGATTACCCTCCATTTTACAACTTCCAGAATACAAAAAGGAGACAACTGTTCTTTTAGTTCCCACATTTCCCCTAGATTAGTAATTTGACTCAAGATCCATTAAAAGTAATGGACTAGGTCATGCCCTAACCGGTTTGGCTCAGTGGATAGAGCGTCAGCCTGCAGACTGAAGGGTCCCAGGTTCGATTCCAGTAAGGGCATGTACCTTGGTTGCAGGCACATCCCCAGTAGGGGGTGCGCAGGAGGCAGCTGATCAATGTTTCTCTCTCACCAATGTTTCTAAATCTCTATCCCTCTCCCTACCTCTCTGTAAAAAAATCAATAAAATATATTTAAAAATAAATAAACAAATAAAAGTTATGGACTAGCTCATAAGCATGCAAGGATTGCCCTGTTTTTTGGTCGATGTGCCTTGTCTAGAGGCAGAGATGAGCCATACATGGTTTGGAATGATATTATGTTCATTGGGATTAAAAGTAAGAAAACAGAACTGATACATTTTAACTGAAAGGAATGTTCTCCTGTTGATTTGGGGAAATTTATCTCCTAAGAGATGACAGAAAAGGGTACTCTATTAATATAATAGAATGGCCCAAAGCCAGATTTTGTGTAAAAACACAGAGATTTCTACCTTTAGGAAGAATTTGAGGGACTTCTTACAACACAGGGAACCAAAGTATCTCCTCCTTTCTTTCCAGGCTTTATCTCTTTTTTATCCAAAGTCCTCTTTGAAGTCAGCTGTGGCTCAGCACAGAGCCTGGCAGTTAAGAATCTAGATTGAGATGAGTATCAGGCTCTGCTCCAGCCTCCGATGTCAGGCAACCAAAAAAAGCTAAATCTTTTCTAAGATCTACCAAAATTCAACAACAAAAATGTATAAAATGCCTGAAAAGATATGGAGCCTAAGCAAAGATATACTCAATGGCAGAAGGTGTTCTATAGTGATAAATGCATTCCATTGATATTTAAAAATGTATCATTTTCACTTAGCATAATAATCTCCAGGTCCATCTATGCTGTTGCAAAAGGTAAGAGTTCCTTTTTTTTTTTTTTTTTTACTGCCAAGTAGTATTCCATTGTGTAAATGTACCTCAGCTTTTTTATCTGCTCATCTACTGATGGGCACTTGGGCTGTTTCCAGATCTTGATTATTGTAAATAATATTGCAATAAAAATAGGAAGGCACATATTATTGTGATCTCTGGATAAAAAAAGGTAGTCTCATTTTTAACTTTTTAAGGAAACTCCATACTGTATCACAGTGACTGCACCAGTCTGCATTCCCATCAACAGTGCCCGATGGTTGCCTTTTCTCCAAATCCTTGCCAACACTTGTTGTTTGCTGGTTTATTAGTGGTAGCCATTCTGTCAGGTGTGAGGTGATATTTCATTGTGGTCATAATTTGCATTTCTCTGATGATTAGTGCTGGTGGGCATTTTTTCATATGTCTATTGGCCATTTGTCTTTTACTCACTTTTTAATTGGGTTATTTATCTTCCTGGTATTGAGTTGTATGAGTTCTTGTATATTTTGAAAATTAACCCCTTATCAGATATACCATTGCCAAATATGTTCTTCTATTCAGTGGTTTACTTTTTCATTTTGTTGATGGTTAATTTTGCTGAACAAAAGCTTTTTAGTTTGATGTAGCTGCATTTGTTTATTTTTGTCTTTGTTTCCATTGCCTGAAGAAATATATCAGTAAGAATATTGCTACAAGAGATGTCTGAGATTTAACTGCTTATGTTTTCTTCTAGGATTTTTATGGTTTTACTATTCTTTTATCCATTTTGAGTTTATTCTTGGGTATGGTGTTATTTGGTGGTCTAGTTTCATTTTCTTGCATGTACCTGCACAATTTTCCCAACACCATTTCTTGAAGGGACTGTATTCACTTTTGCCTCCTTTGTCAAATATTAATTGACCATAAAGGTGTGGGTTTATTTCCGGGCTCTCTGCTCTGTTGGATTGATCTATAGACCTGTTCTTATGCCAGTACTAGCTGTTTTGATTACAATGGCCTTGTAGTATAGTTTGATATCAGGTACTGTGATACCTTCAATTTTGTTACTTTTCTCAAGATTTCTGAGGATATTTGGGGTCTTCTCTTATTTCATATAATTTTTTTGAATATTTGTTCTAGATCTGTGAAATATACCACTGGTATTTTAATAGGAATTGCATTGAATCTATAGATTGCTTTGAGTAGTATGAACATTTTAATTTTTTTAATTTTTCCAATCCATGAACATAATATATGCTTATGTTAAATGAAATAAGCCAATCAGAGAAAGACAAATACAATATGATCTCATGTGCTTGTGGAAATTAATGAATAAAACAAACTGATGAATAAAATAGAAACAGAGGAATGGATATATGGAACAGACTGACAGCTGTCAGAGGGGAGTGCGGGTTGGGGGACCAGGTGAAAGAAGTTCATACATAACACATTGACAGAGACACAGTGTGTTGAAGGCCAGAGGGAAAAGTTGGTAGGGGGTGGGTGGAGGTAGGCAAAGTGATGGGAATATGAGGACAGAAAAAAACTCTGCTTGGGGCAGTGGGCACACGATTCAGTGTGCAGAGAATGTTTTATTGAGTTGTACACTTGAAACCTATGGTTTTGTGAACCAATCTCACCCCAATAAATTCAATTAAAAACTTTTACCTTTTTCTGGAATCACTAACCTTTTAGAGGATGGAAACTAAATTCCTTTCTAGTTTGTATGTGTAAGACTCTAACTCAGCATCAGTGAAAGAAGCTTGCTATTTCTTTCAAGGATGTGGAAATCTCCATCCTCATGTAGTCAGTTTCCTGGCCTATGAACTCTCTGTCTAAAACCAACTGAAAGAGATATTCAAATGAATTTCTTTATCTTGCAAAGGGTATCTGAGAAGTAAATCAAAACAAAACATTCTTATTTCTCCTCCCATACCTGTCTGCAGTTATAACCTGTTGTATGTGGAACCCCTTTGCCTATGTGTAACTAAGTACATTTGACAGGCAGACACCGAGCTTCTAGTCCATGGAGAACTAAAGCTTGAGAAAGCAAATAAATTTCACAGACTCAATTTCAGGGAAAAGTCAATGATCTCCCAGGGGCTTTAGAAATAATCCTGAATGCTGGGCATGGGAAAATGCACCAAATACTGTTACAGACACCTCTCACAGACACCAGAGGGATATTATGGGACAGGCCCCTGGCCCCTGAATCAAAGGGAGAGGGCTGCCTCAGGTCGATTCTTGTCATGCTGTTAATGAGTTCTAATGTGTTGTGTTAAAGTGAATTTATTAAGAAAGCCACCTTAGCCCTAACTGGTTTGGCTCAGTGGATGGAGCGTCGGCCTGTGGACTGAAGGGTCCCAGGATCGATTCCAGTCAAGGGCATGTACCTTGGTTGTGGGCACATCCCCAGTAGGGGGTGTGCAGGAGGCAGCTGAATTGATGTTTCTCTCTCATCAATGTTTCTAACTCTCTATCCCTCTCCTGTCCTGTCTGTAAAAAATCAATAAAATATATTTTAAAAATGATTATCTAAAAAAAAAAAAGAAAGCCACCTTATTGTGATGATCCTTTCACTGTGTATACAAATAACAAATTATGTTGTGGACCTGAAAAAAAAAAAGAAAGCCACTTATTAAGAAAGTAAAATATGCAAATTTATTAAAGGAGCAAGGCAAGCATCTGTCATCTGGTTTATGAAGTGCAGAGGGACTCTCAGCTCATCTGAAGAGCAAGTGGGGTTGAGGGGGAAGGTTCAGTTTTATATACTTTTCTGTCTATAGATTTTTTAATTCCTCTACTGAATATCTTGGTACTGATTGATTTTCAAGGTCTCCCTTTTACTTTGTCGTGGCTTTCCCAGAATTCCTGAGAAGCACCTGGCAATTTTATCTTGCCAAGCCCAGAGACTGCTGGCTTCTGTGCTTAGGGAGTGAAAAAGAAAACTGCCCCTTTTCCCTTCCCTTTCCCCCTCTCTTTCTGCATTTTCTCCTTAGGGAGGCTTTTAACCATTTGCTCTCAAGTGTCCTTGGTTCTAGGAAGACAATGGCTTGTTATTTACAAACCACTGCCAGCTGTCCAAGCTGCTTGGCCTCGTTTAATTTTCTTGTCTTGGTTTCCGTATTCCTCCTGTCTGGGAATTTTTCTAGCTTCTCCCTATCCTGTATCAATACTTTCTTATTATAGAGGATCTACCAGGAAAAGCAGAAATTCAAATAATTACAATTCAGTGTAAGATACAGTAGGAAGAAGTACTAATTACTATTAATGCCTATGAGCTATGAAGTTAAAAATAAAGACCAAAGTGTCCATTGAAAAAAGGATTTTCCTTCATTTTTGAAGACAGTCTCCAGTTTTATGATTTTGAATAGCCTTAAATGCTCCCTGCATTCATGCAAGCTGATAGACCTTTTTGCACATATGCTTACTTAAAAGTCAAATCATTTTAGCAGTAAACTCTGATTCCAAGATACACATTAATAAAGATTCAGTGACATGGGGTTGAAACATAACAGCATTCCCAATTAAATTTTTGCCATAGCTGATAATCATGATGCCATGTTTAACTGAATTTATCATTTGGGCAGCTTAACTTTTATTTGGTACTGCCTTTAGATCTTAGTCCTTCGTTTATAACCCTAAATTTATCCTAGAATCATAAAGTCCATCACAAATCTGTTCTCCATCAGTCATTGTCCTCCTTTTACACATGTGAACACTAAGGTTCAGAGGTGCCAAGTAGCTTGTTACAATTACTGAGTTGCAGATTGTCATTCTTCACAAACCCTATTATAAAGCCCTTAGCATTTCCATCATTCTAGAATGCCAGACTCCGTTTTTCTCACCAAGTTTACATTCTGAGAGAATATAGATCAATTAAGGTTAAATAATTTATTTTATGTTTGCAGGAATGAAAGTCTGTGCCCCTCTTCAGCATACAATTAACTAAACCAATGTCTATTTTGTTCTCTGAAATCATGCTGATCACTGGTCTTATTTCACTGGTGTAATTCAAATTATATATTTTGGTATTTGATACAAATTTATAATTGGTGACATCTTAAAAGACAACTGGAAAATTTCTGAGATTTTTTTTTCCAAAGGTACTCTCACACCTACATAAAGAACATTCCATTGATGAGGCACATAATCCATAAGTGTTTGTGGATTGTTCATCATTTGTGGTTTAGAAGAAATAGAGCATGAAACATCCCCTGTGTTGGAGCAAGCAAATGCATGAGGCTCTTTCCAGATACACAGTTTACCTGACTTTATGAGAAGCTGACTGAAATTAATTGGCAAGCCATGCAAGTGGGTAAACACTTCATAAAAGGGCACCAACTTGAAATGAGGTGGTTTCAGAAGAATAATCATTCATCTATTTTGAGGCCAGCTTTTAGAGTAGTGCTGTCCAGTCAAAACATAATGAAAATCATATGTGTCATTTTAAATTTACTAGTAGCCACATCATAATTTTTTTGAAAAGCAGATGGAATTGCTTTGAATAATAAAGTTGATTTAACCCAATATATCTGAAATTACCATTTTATATGTAATCAATATGGCAATTATTAATGAGACATTTTACTTTGTTTCCTCTTGGGTTTTGAAGTTTGGTGTGTACTCCGTACTTGTTGGACATGTCAGTTCTGATTAGCGGCATTTAACATGTTGCATGTATGGCTAGCAGCTAATTTCAAAACTGCGTATTAGCAAAGGAACAGATAGTATATTGGATTCTGTTTTTTTTCTAGAGGCCCAGAAGAATAGCTGCTTGTCTCTGAGCTTTGCTCCAACCCTTCTCTCTTTAGCTGTGGGGTCTCTGTGGGATTGATTGTATCAGGTTCCAGAATTCACACAACCAGTAGCTTCACCTGGGGCCAGTAGCATGAAAAGCTGACCCATCTGAAGATCAAAACTATTCTGGGCCCACTTTTACATTTTTATTAAAATAATAAACATTGTCATCATAAAGCAGGAGTTTTTCAAATGCTACAAAAACTGTTAACCAAAGCCTTGGTCCTGCCCAGAATTACCTGAAGATTGACTGTGATTAGTCAATCTCTGATGAAAGCAGCCATCACCACATTTTTGTAGCAAAATGGCTTGTGGGTTTGATCCTATTCATCACCCATAAATGTAACATGTTTTCTTGTATGCTGAGGGTGACTCATTATCATTCTCCACATAATAATTACATATTCCTAGAAGAATGGTTAGTTTGCATTATGATTCACACCAATATAATTAATATAAGTAAGGCAAGGGGTCTCAAATAGCATAAAGTTTAAGATTCTTATATGAATCTTATTTTTTCTTCTAGAAAAAAGTGATAATATTTCTCCTGTAATTATCCAAAAGCAACAGGAAAGCAAAATGAAGAAAGGACCCAAGAGTTGTGTGTGTCCCGTGAAGAAAAGAACATTAGGGACAATCACACTGTGTGGGCACAGCAGGCTGCACTGGGCTGCTCTGTCCAAGCCACGGAGTCTTAAAGGATGGTCCTCATTAAAGACTTCCTAGGGCTAAATAAGAAGGCCTCACTCTGCTACAGTTCACCCCGACACAGAACATGTGCTTGCTATAGATTCTAGTGCCAATGGGAGAGTTTAAAAAAGCCCGTTTATCAATTGATGGAAAGCAATTGAAATATTATTCCTCCATATGGGGCACTAGTGGTCCATTTCAAAGCCTGAAAACTAACCATATGATAGAAAAACATCCCCCAGTCCTTCTCCTTCTTTCCAACCCTTTAGTCTTACATTCTGTTCTTTGCATCTGCCTCTCCCACTGTTTTGTGGGAAGGAAAGCATGAAGGATGTCTCATCTTTTCCCCCTTCTTCATTATCATTGTTCTTCATAGCTATGGTATCTTACTTTTCAAATTACTTGCTTCTTCTCTGTGACAGGCTTATATGCTCCCGCCATTGTCATGTGGAAGAGTGTAAGCCCGTACCTTATTAACTTTGGGCTGGGTCCTATGGCATGCATTGGATAATGGGATGTGAGCAGAGATGATATTTTCAATCTTTGAGTAGCGGCCTCCAGCTGGATTGTGTGGTTTGCCCTCACCTATGAGAACAGCACGTCTCAGGTAAGGGATCCCACAGCTGCCCAAGTCTCTGGACTGAGAAGACACTTGGAACCAAGCCAAGCTGAGTCAAGCAAAGCAAAGCTGAGCAAAAGTACAGCTGGCCTCCAGCTCTTATGTAACATGAGCAAAAAATAAGCATTTGTGGTTGTTAGCCTCTGATAAATTGGCATGGCCTGTTGCCACGGAAAAAGCTAATTCACCGATAAAGCTGAATGGTATTCACCAATGTGGCCTAGTGCTAGAGCTGTCTTTCATCAACCAGGTAACTTAGTTGACCTTCTTGGGGAGGAAGAAAGGGTGGGGTGACTAGTCAGCTGTGTTTAGGCAAATCCTGCCTCATGAAATGAGGAACAGACATTTATCAATATCATACCCAAGTCATACAGTTGTTAGAAGTAAGCAGTCTGTTAGGACAGCCCTCTCCCCATCCTCATGGGGTCCGTCCATTCCTTAATATTAATCACTGTTCCTTTTGTATTCTCCCAAAACAGCTTGGACTGGGTCACAATAGGTACTAATTAAATTAATTTCCAGGTTATGTTCTACCCAAGGCAGCATCTTTACCTTCTATTCTAATTTGTACTTCAAATTATATTGATCTCTATTGCCCTATATAGCTTATTACTTATTCAATAAGTTAAAGAGAATTGAAATATTCTATTAATAAAATGTCAACAACATTTAAATGTCCCAAATTTGAATGTAACCCTCTTCTTTGCAAAAATTCCCAAGAAATAATTTATGTTCAAAATCATAGTTCCAAAGAATTTAATGTCCAAAACATTGAAAACTAGAATTCACACTATACTGTCCTTTTGATTTAAATATAAAAGTAAAGTTCAAAATTTCTTTTTTTGTTGTTATTTCTAATGCAATGGAATTTTTTTTACTATATTTGATTTAGAGAACAGGCAAGTGATTATCTCTTCATTCCAGAGATTCTGGCCCAGCAGATCTAACACCCCATCCTCAACTACATTCCTATATAGCCTTTTCAGTTAATAATCAAGCTTCTCAATCAACCATTCCCTGGTAAATGGCTTCCAAATGTAGGGATGAACCATTTATAGGCGGGTATTGCTCACTTTCTTCTAGAATTGCTGTCCTACCCTCTTTGCCCTGTTTGAATGAGGGAAGAGTCTACTGTCTCCAATTGGAAGTGCTCCCATCCCAAGGCAGAGTCTGTAGCCTTACGCTGTGGAAGATGCGACGAGGCCTGCTGACACGTAGTCGATGCTCAATGCCTTTGGAACACCAGGTGTCATCTGCCAGATTAAAGATATGGCTAGAGATTTCTTGGGAAATCATTACATGAAGTCACAGAACAAGCAAAATCAGCTAGAAGATATCTGATAAGCCTGTGTTCAGACAATCACCTCTGACTACAGATCCTGATTTGTATATCCTAGCATCTAATCTCCAATGTTAGTGTATTGCCCAAACAGATTCTCCCCCTAATCCAGGTCACATTTCTTTGAATAGAATTTCTGCACTACATCATGTAGATGCTCCCTCAATGTTCCTGGGCTTGTCCTTAGAACCCCTAGATATTTCCAAGCCCCACATAAGCCCTTAAAGGGGTTATTTTTGCAAGAAACAGATTTTATGTCATTTGCACTATATGTTAGTCATTTGTATATTCTTAACTATTCTTTCTAATATCTCAGGGTTGCCATTAATCAGATACTAAATAAGCCAAGTATGTATGGCCACTCACGGTGTCCTACAGCCTGTATACTGTTTATCAGAATTCCTGCCTGGAGACCCTACCCTGTAGGACACAGATAATCTCGGAGTTAGTGTAACTAGACTTCTTTTTCTCCTCTGGTTAGGAAGTTAAGAACATTATCTGAGAATCTGAGTTCCCAGTGACCTCAGGCTAGGTCTCTATATACCAAAGAATGTTGTTTGTTTTGTTTTTGTTTCTGTTTTGCCTTAGAGCCCTTAAGACAGCAGTAATAGATTATACAATGTTAGAGTTTATGACATTCAATAAATTACTCTTAGTGATGGGCACAAAGATGACATATCCTCTTTATCTATCTATCTATCTATCTATCTATCTATCTATCTATCTATCTATCATCATCAATGGTGGGGTAGATTACAACAGAGCAGTCCCTCAAATTAGCCACTCCTTATACTTCAGGTACCATTATACTTTCTCTAGTGTAGCTTTACACAAGAAGATCAGATGTCACTGAGCCATGGTTTACAAAGTCTGACTATGCTAGGGCAATATATCCATCTTAGCTGGTGTTTATGAGCTAGAAAGATCCTTTGTTAGGTTTATCCTCACACTTTATATTTATAATGACAGTCTCTTAGGTCACAAATTCAGCCTCCTAAAGATATAATTTTTATGTTAAAACTAGAGGCCCAGAGCACAACATTCATGCATGGGGGTAGGGGGGTGGGTCCCATCAGCCTAGCCTGCACTCTCTCCAATCCAGGACCCCTTGGGGGCTGTCTGACTGTCGGTTTAGGCCCAATCCTGGACCAGTGGCTCCTAATCACTCACCTGCCTGCCTGCCTAGTCACCCCTAACTGCCCCCTCCCCCTACCAGCCTGATCATCTCTCACTGCTTCTGTGTGTCGGCCTGATCTCTCTGAATTGCACACCCCCA
>PVJC01038963.1:0-16495 GCA_004026665.1 Murina feae | reverse complement strand
TTTATTACTTATGTGATAGAATGTCATAGCAGAATTCTGTTGCATGACTTGTCATAAAGTAAGATGGTGGGCTCATGTTAGATGAAACTACTATCTTTAATTTATTGGGGGAATAAAGGCAGTATTAAAGTAAGTTTATAATTTGGACAGTTAAAGTTGGGACATTCTGGTGATATAGTTTTGTATAATAAGCCACCCCCAAAATAGTAACAGTAATTTAATTTGCTCACAAATCTGCAATTAGGACTGAGCTTGTTTTTGTTTCATGTGGTCAGCTTGGATAGCTCAGCTAGGGCTTCATGATCTATTTCTAAGGTGACTCACTCACATGGTTGGCCAGTTGGTGCTGACTGTTGGTTGGCTGGGAATTAAATTGCGCTGTTGATCAGGGTTCTCAGTTCCTTTCCACAAGAGCCTCTCCTTGGGCTGTTTGGGCTTCTTAGCAGCATAGCAGCCAGATGCCAAAACCGAGTATTCCAGAAGATAAGAAATTGCAACTCCAGGCATGGGCTGGAAATTGGATCAATATCTCTTGTGCCATGTTGTAGTCATCAGTTAGTCACAGAGCCCACTCAAGGTATAAAAGGAGGGAACATAGGCCTCACCTCTTAATGAGAGATAGATCAAATAGTTTGCAGTGATTAATAACCTACCACAAACATTTCTTGTAGTGAGCCGAGAAGACTATGATTATCTCAGTGAAAATACAGGCCCTTGGGTGCTTAAAGTAGTGTTAGATTAGAATCTGTCAGTCACAACCCCAAACAATAGAATGAAGTGAACAGATACCATAATTTGATAGATAGCAGGCTAGAAATCCAGTGTTTTTTTTGTAGTACTTTTTCTGTTTCTAGGTACATACCAGCACATATCCCCTATAGTAAGCTTGAAGTCATCATCACTCTGGGCAGAAACATACCACCTTTCGTCAGTGGTCTCAAAAGGTTTTGATTATGCATTTATATTATTATTTGTAAAAAGAAAATATTTATTTATATGGGGAAGAATGTTAAGTAGAGGCATATCAGTAATTCTCATACTGTATCATTCCTGCAGCAGAGGACAGATTATTCCTTGCCTGTATGTCTATTAAAGAAAATTTTTGAGCATGCACCATCTATACAGAAGACAGATATTTTATTTACTTTATAAAAATAGAAATTAAAAAAGTAAAAGGTAAAAAATTACGGAGTTTAATATATATGCTAGTGGCCTGATGCATGAAATTTGTGCACTCTGGGTGAAGGAGTCCCCCAGGATGTCCTGTGCCCTGTCACAGTATGGGAGCCCAAGGATCCATCACCCCAAAGAGGTAGGCCCTGCCCACCCATTCAGGGCTCCTTGATGGATTGCCCCAAAGAGGTAGGCCAGGGCCAGGGGAGGCCTGCAGATCTCAGGGCTGGGCCACAGTGGAGTCCTGTGGACCCCTGGCACAGGTGCATGGAGACCCCACCATGGCCCTGTCCCTGGGCTGAGGATCTCCATGCACCTGCGGACCCCCAGTTGGGCCCATGGTGGAGGGGTCTCTCCATGCACTGGTGGACCCCCGGGCTGGTGCAAGAGGGTGGGGTGTGAGCCTCATGTCCCAGGGCCCATTGCTGGGGTCAGGAATGTGAGCCTCATGTCTCTGGACCAGCACAGGGGATGGGGATGCTGCCTGTTGATCAGTTGTTACATGATGGTGTCCTGACTAATTTGTATATTATCCTATTTTATACATATACTAGAGGCTCGGTGCACAAAAATTTGTGCATTTGGGAGGGTTCCTCAGCCTGGCCTGTGCCCTCTCGCAGTCTTGGAACCCTCGGGGGATGTCCACCTGCTGGCGTAGGCCTGCTCCCTGGGTGATAGGGCCTAAGCTGGCAGTCAGACATCCCTCTGGCAGCCCAGGAGCCCTCAGGGGATGTCCACTTGCCAGTGGGGAGCAGGCCTAAGCTGAAGTCGGGCATCCTTAGGGCTGCTGAGGAGGTAGGAGAGGCTGTCACCACCACTACTGTACTGGCAGCCATAAGCCTGGCTTGTGGCTGAGCAGAGCTCCCCCTGTGGGAGTGCACTGACCACCAGTCCCCCTGTGGGACTTCACTGAGTGTCTGCCCCCTGGTGGTCAGTGTGTGTCATACTAACCAGTCATTCCCAGTTGTTCTGCTGTTAGGGTCAATTTACATATTATCCTTTTATTATATAGGATAGAGGCCTGGTGCATGGGTGGGGGCCGGCTGGTTTGCCCTGAAGGGTGTCCCGGATCAGGGTGGGGTTCCTGCTGGGGTGCCTGGCCAGCCTGGGTGAGGGGCTGAGAGCCGTTTTCAGGCTGGCCACATCCCCTTCAGGGAGGGATATCCTGCTGAGGTGCCTGGCCGGCCTGGGTGAGTGACTGTTTGCAGACTGGCCACAGGCCCTTCAGGGTGGGGGTCCCCCCTGGGGTGCCTGGCCTGCCTGGGTGAGGGGCTGATGGCTGTTTTTAGGCTGGATACAGCCCCTTCAGTGTTAGGGTCTTGCTAGGGTGCCTGGCCAGCCTGGGTGAGGGGCTGAGGGCCGTTTTCAGGCTGGCCAAGCCCCCCAGTAGGGACCCTCACTCCATGAGAGTGATCCTGAGGGAGGGGCTAATGGCTGTTTGCAGGCTGGTCACAGCCCCCAGCCACCCAAGCTCCCATCTAGGTTGGCTGGAAGCAGGTATCTGGGGTTTATTTATCTTCTATTATTGAAACTTTGTTGCCTTGAGTGGAGGCCACAGCCTGCCTAGGCAGGCAGCTTCCTCCATCACCAAGGCAATGAAGCCTCCTGTTTGCTCTAGCTCTGTGGCTGCCAGCTGTCATCTTGGTTGGGTTAATTTTTACATAGTCGCTCTAATTGGCTGTTGGGTGTGGCTTGGGATGTATTGGAGTTATGCAATTAGCATATTACTCTTATTAGATTGGGTATGTATATATATATTAATTTAAATTATTTATTGTTTAAAGTATTATATATGTATCCTTTTCCCCCCATTGACCTCTCCCTGGCCGTTCCCACCCCCAGCACATGCCCTCACCTCCTCCCCCTCCTACTGTTCCTGTCCATGGGTTATGCTAATATGCATGCATACAAGTTCTCTGGTTGATCTCTTACCACTCCCTCTCCCTTGCATTCCCTCTGAGGTTGGACAATGTGTTTGATGCTTCTTTGTCTCCAGATATATTTTTGTTCATCCATTTATATTGTTCATTATATTCCACAAATGAGTGAGATCATGTGATATTTATCTTTCTTTGACTGTCTTATTTTGCTTAGCATAATTCCCCAGTTCCATCCATGCTGTTGCAAATGGTAAGAATTCCTTCTTTTTTATAGCAGCGACGTATTATGTTGTGTAGATGTACCAGTTTTCTAATCCACTCACCTGCTGATGGGCACTTAGGCTGTTTACAAATCTTAGCTATGGTGAATTGTGCTGCTATGAACATGGAGGTGCATATGTCCTTTCTGACTGGTGTTTCTGATTTCTTGGGAAATATTCCTAGAAGTGGGATCACTGGGTCAAATGGGAATTCCATTTTTAATTTTTTGAGGAAACTCCATACTGTTTTCCATAGTGACTGTGCCAGTCTGCATTCCCACCAGCAGTGCACAAGGGTTCCTTTTTCTCCACATCCTTGCCAGCACTTGTCATTTGTTGATTTGTTGATGATAGCCATTCTGACAGGTGTGAGGTGCTACCTCATTGTCATTTTGATTTGTATATCTCAGATGATTAGTGATTTTTGAGCATGTCTTCATATGTCTCTTGGCTTTCTGTATGTCTTCTTTTGAAAAGTGTCTATTTAGGTTCTTTGTCTATTTTTTATTGGATTGTTTATTTTTTCTTTGTTAAGTTGTATGAGTTCCCTATAAATGTTGGAGATTAAACCATTATTGGATATAACATTGGCAAATATGTTCTCCCATGCAGTGGGTTGTTATTTTGTTGATGGTTTCTTTTGCTATGCAGAAACTTTTTATTCTGATGTAGTCCCATTTGTTTATTTTTTCCTTATTTTCCATTGTCCTGGGAGCTGTATTGGTAAAGATATTGCTACAACATATGTCTGATATGTTGCTGCCTATTGATTCTTCTAAGATTTTTATGGTTTCCTATCTACATTTAAGTCCTTTATCCATTTTGAATTTATTTTTGTATATAGTGTAAATTTGTGGTCTAGTTTCATTTTTTACATATATCTGTCCTATTTTCCCAACACCATTTATTGAAGAGACTATCTTGACTCCATTTTATGCTCTTGCCTCCTTTGTGAAATATTAATTGAGCATAATGGCTTGGGTCAATTTTTGGGTTCTCTGTTCTGTTCCATTGGCCTATATGTCTGTTCTTGTGCCAGTACCAGGCAGTTTTGAGAATAGTGGCTTTGTAATGTAGCTTGATATATGGTATTGTATCCCTCCAATGTTGTTCTTCTTTCTCCAGGATGCTCAATTTGGGGCTATTTGGGGTCTTTTTTTATTCCATATGAATTTTTGGAGTGTTTGTTCTAGGTCTTTGAAGTATGCCATTGGTATTTTAATGGGGATCGCATTGAATTTATTGATTGCTTTGGGTAGTATGGACATTTTAATGATGTTGATTCTACCAATCAATATACACAGTATATTCTTCCATTTATTTGTGTCTTCCTTTATCTTTTTTTCAATGTTCTGTAGTTTTCTGAGTATAAGCCTTTTACTTTAAGAAATTATTTTTTATCCTCATGTCCCTGGGTCTGTGCACCTAATTGTAGGGAAGTCTGGAGTACTGGTTTTTCCTCCTTTATAAGTTTCTTAATTTTCCCCCCAGTTTGTTCATTGGGCAGATAGTCTACAAACAGTTCCTTCTCCTTGTTGTGAGCATTCTCCCCTTCATTTCAGGAAATGGAGTCTAATCATCCTCTCCCACCTTTGATCCAGGCTAGCCTTGATCAACAGAATGTGGCTGAGTGATTTTGTGGGACTTCTGAGGTGAGATTCAATGAAGGCTGCAGCCATTCTTAGGCCTTTTAGAATATTGGTTCTTGGGATACTCCCTCCTGGGACTCAGCCCCCACACTGTGGGAAAGCCAAGCCATGTAGAGAGTCTGTGTGTAGGTGCTCCAGTTCCAGCCCACCTGAACACTCAGCTAATCAACAGCATTAGCTGCCAGGCAGGTGAGTGAGCCATCTTCGATGTCTAGTCCAGTCAAGCCTTCAAATGACTGTAGTCCAAGCCATCATTTGTTATTGCATAAGGGAATCACCCAGCTGAGCATCCAGACCATGATAGAACATCATGTTATTATTTTAAGTTACTAAGTTTATAGGTGGTTTGTTATGTAGCAACTGATAACCAGAAAGCCATTCTTATTCTCTAAATAGGTCTTCCAATTATTAATGCCTTTCTGTGAGTCACATCTAGAGAATTCTCATTAAAAACATTAAAATGTATGTATTACTTTATGGACAACAAAACAGCCTTAGACAGGTTCATCTCTTTAAGGATAATCAGGGTGTAAACGGCCTGGAATTCAAAATGAAGGTTGTTGGGCCATGAAAGCCCCCTCCCCCCCCTTTTTTTACTATAGCATTCCTCAGGTCAGATTGCATGCCATTGTGAAATAACATTGGGTATTATTCACATGGTTGCCTGGGATGTTAAACAGACCATAGCAGGTAGATGCTCCAGTTGGATTCTTGGATTCCTCAGGGCTTGGCAAGAGGTAAAACAATCAAATTAGAAATATATTTGGCAGGATTAGGTCCTCCACTCCCCCCATCAAAGGGATTATCTCCAAAAAACACCCATAAACAACCTGCAAAAGAAAGAGCTTTAAAACATCTTCCCAGTTTATAGATGAGCCATACAGCCACCTTATGACAATGCTAATTAAATAATATTCTGCTACCCATACCTCTTTTTTCTCTACAGTTTTCATCACCCGTCTCCATCTCAAACCACTATCCTCAAGCGGTCAGAATGAACAGCTAGAAAGTAGTATAGGAAGTGATATGGAAAGAGAAAAGTCCCATTTTCCCCCTTCTCAGGTGGTAGGCTTGGTCTAGCATAGGTGAAATAGCTGGGGTATGGGGTGATGTTGGCAGCCCTGCTTATAACATGGGACTGACTCTCTAGGTATCAACTTAAAGAAAATACAGGCATTTTATTACCTGAGTCACCAAAGAGATCATGATTATCTGTGTTTCCATGCAGGGCAGAGGAAGAACTTGTCCCATTGTATAAATTCTAAAGGAAGACAAAATGAAGTCATATTGTGGTTTTCCCTGTTGAATTATGCTGTTTCAACTTGCTTGTCCTCCAAAGTATCTTGTGGCTAGAGTACATTATTCAGTGTTTTGTAGGCTGAGCAGAAACCTAAGAGAGAGAGCTACTATTTTGAACATGGTTAGACTGTGATCTCTTTTGGAATAGAGTGAATTAAAAAATTGTAAGCAAATGAAAATACCTTTAGTGGAAAGTATAGAGACACTCAGACTGAATACCTTTTTATTAAAATAGTTAAAATTTCAGTGTAAATGTAACTATTCAATATGAAATTGAGTTTTCTAACAACCACATTATGTGACTTGCATTTTTTTTTAATGATTATACTATTAGGAGTCTTTTAGCTCTTAAAGTGATGTTTTCATAACGAGTGGGAACATCATATAATTTTTCCAGAGATATAGGTACATTAAATTGGAATGCTCTTAGTTTGTATTGCAAAGATAATAATTGTGTTTTATTTACTAAAGATTGTTGAAAGAAAGCAAAGGAAATGTACTACCACTATTACTGTTAACATTTCTATTCTATTTTATGGATTTGTAAATGAAATACTTTTCCCAGAGACATTGAAATTTACTGCCACATATCTGGAAAGAAGTAAAGCTTGTCAGTTAACCTTTTCTGTTTTACTTTACATTTTAATTTTGCCTTTATTTTTATTGAGTAGAATACTCCTATTGATTTGGATGAGCTTTTTATCCCTGCATGAGTTCCCTGGGTTATCCAGTCAAATATGAACATATTAGGACCTTTCTTTTTTTTTTCTGGCATAATCTCCTATCAGCTGTTTGGTATAATAAAAATAAAGTCTTTACCATTCACTATTGTTAAGTGATTAGCTTCACCTGCTTTTGGAAACAGAAATAGATACTGGTTTATTCTGAACATGCATGGAGCAGTACACACCCATTGTTTTCTGGCCAATTTTTTGTTGCATAGAACTCTCAAAGGCTGTTGAATTTACTTGAAAATATTAATAAAAGCTCATTTGACTTTCACAACAGATATCTAGTGGAAGCATATTTCTAAAAATGATGCCTCCATTTAATGTTCTTTATCATAAAAAATGGAAGGTATATTGACTGAATATAAGCAATATTGCAACCATAAAATACTTCACTCAGTTAACTACTGTTTATTTTATACCACCTGTTTTCTCAGGACACTGCTAGGAAAGGAGGTAGATAAGTGTCAGAAATAGTCTGGTTTGTGTTCATGTGCACAAATGAGAATAGAAGATGGAGAGGTGCTTAAGGCACCTTGCATTCCATGTGAGATGGTCCTGCCACGTCTGGAGATGGTGTTAAGGAAATACAGTGCGGTACGATGAAGGAAAGCTATGCAGACTCTTGTATATGTGTGCCTCCTTCTCTTCAAAATGGAAACAAAAACATTTGAGTTATTACTTCTCTTCCTGATATGATTCTTTATATTTGTCTACAGTAAAATTACTAGTCTTTTTATAAAACAGAGTATTAGAATTTCTTTTAATTCCCAAGTCAATATGCTAATTACCTTTTGAGAAAAATCATGTTTTTAAACTTCATAAATGAGAGCTAAAAATGTAATGTTTTATTGAATCATATTTTCTTTCTTGGAAAAAAGTTTTTGTCTGCAGGGGTCTGCAAGTTCTGCTGGGTAGAGACAAAGTCTGCAATTCAAGGTGTGGGGCAGTGCCTGCTGAAAAGAAATGCCATAGTACATGTTTGTTGAATGAATGCATGGAGACCAGAAGAACACAGTGTGCTAAAGGATTTCATTATTTTTGGCATAGTGGGTTGCCCGAGTTCAGAAGCATAAGAGATAGCTAATAAAAGCTGGTGGAACTCATTTCTCCAGTTTTGCCCAGACCGATACACTGTAGATAAAATGAAAAGTTTACTTCAGAGTTGTTGTATTTTAGCTCTTCCAGGGGTATGACTTTCATATGATTGCATGTTATACTGTGCTTTGTTGAGGGCACACAGAACGGATGTACATGTGTATCTCTTTGTCTAGGGTTCTTTAAGCTACAAGACATCCAGTTTATGATCACTGGGAAAAGTGGTGATTATAATGGGCCTGCTTTAGAACTAGCAAGGACTTTCAATGATTTTGAAAGGAGTTTAAGAATGTCGTACAACTGGTGTCACATTGAAAAGCAGTTCTTTAGGAGGTGGGTGAATGGGTGGATTGGGAGAGATTAACCAAAGAAGTTGAATGCATATATGCATAACCCATGGACATAGACAATAGTGTTGTTAAGGCCTGGTGGGGGGAGAATGGGTGCAGTGTGGAGGGGGTCAATGGAAAAGAAAGGAGGACATCTGTAATACTTTCAACATTAAAGATAAATTTAAAAGAAAAGAAAAAAAAGCAACTTTTTCATAGAGCATGCTCTGCTGTTGTTATTGGTAGCACTGTATAGTTAGGACTGATCTGTAAAAACTTACATGTTTGTTTGGGTAAATTGTAAATTAAATATTCACTTCTATTGTTTCTAACTTTTTAAATATCCTGAATATTCTTTAGTGAGCAATAGCAACTATTGCTAGCAATCGCTAACTCATTGTGAATAAAATTAGGACAAATGTGGAATTATGGGGCAATGGTTAGTGCTTATTTCAGAACAATAGCCTATTATATTGAAGACCACATTATCTAAACAGATAAGTTGCTGTTTTCTAACTTTTGTTTAAGGAAAAACAATGCAATAGAAAATTAGCATTTTGAGAAATTTCAGTGAAAAGTGATATTCAACCCCTGAGTTTTGCCCTAAGTGTTTTGTCAGTGATAGAAGCCTAGGGACAACCCTTCAGGAGTACAAATAGAATTGTGGTGAGGACCTCAAATGATGCCCTCCCAGTTCCTCAGACTCTGATATTGCCTTACATCACTGTAACTGCTTCAGGAAGACTGCCAAGACGTCAGAGTTTCTCCCTCTACCCCCAGAGTTAATTGATGATCTGACAGGAGATGCCTCCACTCAGCTGTATCACATATACACACAGTGAGGTCCAAAGGCAGCTGGCATACTCATTGCTGATTTCTTTGTTTGGCAACTTCCTAAAACAACATGGGGCACACACAAACACTTGGTACTTCACTGAAAAGTGAAGAAGTCTGTTAACCCCAGCAGGAGGGTAAACTGGAAGTTAATTAGAGTCACTAATATGTTGGCTGTCAGGTTAAGGGATGCAAATTATGGGTTGGATTGATAAAACTCTGGCTTTTTTGTTTGCAATCAATTTTACTTCTAAATTCTCTGCATAAATTAGGTGTCTAAAAAGACTTCTGTACACAACGAATGGACATCAACACAAAGAACCCCACTTGGTCGAGTTTGAGGCCAAGTTCAGCTGATTGGATGGGTCCTTGGGGGTCGCTGATGTATTGCAGCAGACAGTAGACATGAGGGAGTTG
The DNA here is from genome assembly GCA_004026665.1 of Murina feae. Taxonomy (NCBI): domain Eukaryota; kingdom Metazoa; phylum Chordata; class Mammalia; order Chiroptera; family Vespertilionidae; genus Murina; species Murina feae. The sequence continues at coordinate 6,828 of PVJC01038963.1, read as the reverse complement.
TCAGACTGTCACTGAGCCTTTCCTTTTCCCACTTACCCCTTACCTGGTTCTTGCCAAATCTGCTTTGCATTTGAAGTTGATTGAAATGCGTCTCACTGTTAACCTGTCAACTGAAACCCCTGTGATTTAGAGGGCTTTTTGTTCATTTCATTGGTGCAAGAAATTGAAGTGAGAAATCTGGATCCTTTTAGAGCACTGGAGATGACCAAACAGAACGGCATCTGGACTTACCCCCAATTAATAGAAAAGTGTTGTCAGGTGCAAGGGATGAATTTTTTTTAGAAAGGTGGTTCCTTCAGTGCCAAAAGTTTGTTGTGGGTAACGACCTCTCTGGAGCTGTTCAGAGCGTCCCTGGAAAACATTATAAAGAATTATACCATCTTGGATTTAGGAGCATTTATTCTTCCTAAGAGCACAAAATGCTTTCTTATATAGGTTATCTCATTTATCTTCATACCATAAGCATGAAATAGTTTGTGGCAGGTATAATTATCCCCTTTTACATGGAAAAGTGGAGAGCCAAGGGAAACGAGAGAGAATGTTTATGTTCTGTAGTGCTTTTCTTTCCATAGAGGTGAAAGTACTCCATAGATACTGCACCTATTTTTATTACATGAGGAAGCATTTATTATGGGTGAGTTGTGTACAACAGAAGGATGTTAACCATTTTGTATCACAAGATAACTTTAGGGAAAAACCCAAGTTGCTATCTATTAAATCACTTTTCCTACATATTAAATCTGTTTTGTTTTTTTTTGGTTTTTTTTTTTTTGGTTTTTTTTTGGTGAATTGAAAGGACTTATGAATGAAAACAAATTTGTCTGAGAAATGGGTTAAAGTCATCTTGTTCTTGGTTCTTGAAAACTGGAAATTTAACTTGCCTCGCAGTAGTGAAGCAGAACCAGATGTTATTTTCCAGGGCAGAAAGCAGCCTGACGTGAGCAGCGTGGTCACCGGACCTGGGGTCTGAGCCAAATGTAAAGCATTGTTACTCTATTACATCAGAAATGATGATGAAAAATAGTGGAAAGTGAATTGAACTCTTCGGAAAAAGGGTGTTGGGTAGATTAAATATGTTGTCAAGAGCCCCTGGATTATATTTGAGGAAAGTGTTAGATGGAACTTTATTAGATAGGATACAGGTTTTTCTAAGGCAACAGAGAAGCTAAAAATGCACTGAGCATCAAAATAGAAGTATTTATCTTCTCTCATAAGCTTGGGCAAGTGGTCAGGGTGGTCTGGCAGCTTGACGGCATCAGGAACCCAGAACTCTCTGTCTTCTATATTCAATACAAGCCTTTCATTTTATGATCTAAGGTGACTGTCCTTATTTTCCCCTATTATGTTTCTCAGTCCCTTTACCACTCTTACCCATCCCCCAATACCCTCTCCCCTCTGGCAACTACCAGTTCTATGAATCTGTTTCTGTTTTGTTTGTTCATTAATTTTGTTCTTTAGATTCCACATATAAGAGAAATCATATGGTATTTGTCTTTCTCTTTTTTTTTCATTGAGAATAATACCCTTTAATTCATCCAAATGGTAAGACTTTCATATGGCTAAGTAATATTCCACTGTGCATATGTACCATAGCTTTTTTACCCACTCATCTACTGATGAGTACTTGGGTTGTTCCCATAGTTGCCTATTGTAAATAATGCTGCGGAACATAGGAGTGCATATGTCCTTTGGAGTTAGTGTTTTGGGTTTCTTTGGATAAATCCCAACAAGTGGAGTCACTCAGTCATAAGGCAGATCTATTTTCTCTTTATTTTACTTTACTTATTTTTTTCCATCACCATGTTCTCGTCCATGAGTTCTTTCTCTCTTTTTTTATGCTCAATCCCTCAAATCCCCAACACTTCCCACCAGAGTTGTCAAGGCAGATCTATTTTTAATTTTTTGAGGAAACGCCATACTGTTTTCCATGTTTTCCCCACAACATGCATGTATCTTTTCCTCACCCTTTCAGCATAGCTGTTTTAGTATTTGTGATTCGATCATTATCAATAATTATTTTATTATGACTGTATAGAAATGTGTCACAGTCAAGCCATGTAGTATTCTAGGATTACATTTTCCCCTTGGCATTAAACATGGCTTTATTTTTGCTCATTTTTAAAAAATGTTCTTCTCACTATTCACTTCAGCATAAGACCCTTTGCCAAAGCTATCATGTTCATCTCACAGTGGTAAAAAAGCCTTAGATAACCTTCCTCTAGGACTATTTTTTTGTTTGTTTTTCAGGGCTTTCAACTTTCTTCCATTCTGAACTAGTATTTAGGCCTGAAAGTTTTCCTGAAGCTTCCCGTCAGCATCATCCTATGCATTGCCCATGTGTCCTCTCTCTCCTCCCTGAAGCTGACAGCCTCCTCCTTGGAGGGGTGTGATGGCCTACATCACTATTACTTTCTGAGACAAGGTATATGGAAAGCAACTTTTTGAAACCTTTCATGTCTGATGTTTTTATTCAGTTGCCATATTTTCTTTTATTTTAGTTACTAAAGAATTCTAAGTGCCCTGGCTGGTGTGGCTCAGTTGGTTGAGTGTATTCCAGTGCCCTGAAAGGTTGCCAGTTCGATTCCCAGTCAGGGCACATGCCCAGGTTGTGGGTTTGATACCTTTCACGGTGCATGTGGCAAGCACCAATTGATGTTTCTCTCTAACTCTCCCTTCCTTTCTCTCTCTAAATTCAATTAAAATATAGTTTTAAAAAAGAATTCTAAGTTGGAAATCATTTTAGCTCATAATTTTGAAGACGTGGCTGCATTTGCCTTCTAGTTTCCATTATTATAGCTGAGAATTTTAATGCCTTCCTCATTCTCTAAACTTCTTATATATCCTGTGTTTCTATTTGTAATTTATCAACCTTCTCTTTATCTACAATTTTCTGAGATTTCATTATAATATTCTTTTATGCGGGCCTTATTCAGTCATTAAGGTGGGTGCTTAGGGAAGGTAGTTTTTAATCTATAATTATTTTTAGTTCTGCAATTTTTTTGGGGGACGGAGAGGGAGTATTATTTCTTTGATTATTCCTGCCCTTCTACTGCTACTATTCATTCTCATTTTTCTCTCTCTCATCTCCCTTCATTTATGATATATATATATGTATATGTATATGTATATATGTATATATACACACATACACACACGCACATACACACACGTATATATTTATATATATGTATATATAATCATTATAAATGTAGATTTATGCTATATAGATATAGATATCTATATTTACATATACATGCAGCTATCTATATATCTATCTCTTTATGTTTGCACATTACTTGCATGTAAAGATGGGTAGATAGATATATTTTACACATATTTTTCTCAGTTTGTGACTTATCTTTTCATTCTCTTAATAGTGTCTTCTGAAGAGCTAAAGTTTTTAATTTTGATGAAGTCCAATTTATCAATATTTTTTTTCATGATTTGTGAAAATAATAATTTTTGCTGTTCTAGTAGTATAGCCAGGAGGATATATATATCACATAACAGAATAAGCAGGAAACAAGTTGAAGATAGTTTTGAGAATCATCTATACATTAATCACACTTGAAGCTGCATAAATGGACGATATTGTAAAGGGAGAGATGGAAAAGAGGAGAAAGACCTGTAAGTATTCCTTGAGGTGATACAATATCACACAAATATGAGGAGGAGTGTGAAGAATTAGGGATGGTAATCAACAAGAGATATGAAAAAAAATTGAAAAGATGGGACCAAGAAAAGAGCCATGTATTTGTTAACTAGAAGTTCGCTGATATGATTTTTTCTTTAAAGTGTATGGAGTGAATGGAAGCCAGAATTCATAAGTAAAATAGGAAATGGAAGCAGTGATCTTGGACTATGCTTTCAGAAGTGTTGTGCTGACAAGAGAAAAGAGAAGTACTGGTAACTCAAAGGCATAGCAAAGTTAAAGGAGGTCTCTCACCAGCCGCGAGCCTTTGGCTTGTCTGATTGCTGTGTGAAGGGAGCCATGGGAGAGACACTGAAGATGCAAAATGGAAAGGGACTATTTAGATAGAATGAGGTTACCATTTAATATATTGCTGCCTCAAAATAAACCAACATTTATGTGATTGGTTACTGAATGACTTAGTTGTCTTTAGAAAAGTTAATACTTTAATGTATAAAGGTGTATATCTATTCATTTATAATCCACAATCCTCACATCTCAGTAGCTTATAATAACTAAGGTATGTTTCTTGCTGACGTTCCATGCGTATGTTATGTAGCGGGTCAGTTGGGGGTTTTGCTGCAATTTATCCTTACTATAGGATGGTGCTAATAGAGCAGCCCTCTTCCTGAGCATTGCAGAGGAGAAAAAGATATGGTAAATTATACACTAGCTTTAAAAAAGGTATATATGCATAGTTGAAAGGATTACAGATGTCCTAATATTGACCCCCTCTATCCCACATATACCCAGCCCCCTCGTCTCCCTCCCCAAGTCTTCACACACTACTGATTATACACTGGCTTTTAAGGCTCCCAACTGCTAGTGACTTTCGGTCACTTTTACTCACATTTCATTGGCCAAATCAAGTCCTGCCTTCCCACAGTGACTTACATAGTCAAGGAGAATTATAGAATATTTGGAAACATTCCAAGTGGCTGCTATAAAGAGTATACTTACTTGTATTACTATATTGAACTATAGTTAATAACAAATTTAACATTTATGTTCATTTCTATAAAAAGTTGGGCATTAGGTTTTTCTTCAGAAAAGTAATCTTATATTAAGACTTTGCTTCAAAGGGGAAAGTATTATTGAATTGTATATAGCACATTTAAATTTATAGTGCCATTTTTTTTGGAAATGTAATTCCAGCTATGTACCATGGTAGTAGAAACATGAAAGGAATATGGATTTTTACCAATTATCACTTTAAAATTAAGTCAGAAATAATGAAATTTGTTAAATGAAGTTAACAAACCTTTTTTTTTTTTTTTAAAGAACTAGTTGGCTAAAGGCCCTTTTCATTATTTAAAAATTCTGGATAATTGTTTCGTACAGTGTCAGGTGTAATAATGCAAGAAAATGGAAGATGAAACAAGGATCTGAACTTGGCCACGCTGACCAAATTCTCAGGCCAGCAGTTCAGCTCTCTCAACAGTCACAGTTTACAACATTCCCTGTGTTCCCAACAGGATACTCTTTCTTTCTCTGTTCAGGTGACCCTGTAGGTTTGATTTAGCATGGATTCAGTCCCCAACTGCCGTTTATAAATGCTGTACAGAGAATTGTTTAGTGTTCAAAGCAACAGCTCTACTTTATTATCCTGGTTTCAACTACCAGCACAATGTCAAGAATCTGACAGATTCATCACAAATGTACACATTAGAAGTCTTCAGGGAAGCGTCCTAGACATTTGTGGCAATAATAAAGATTTACATTATAAAGCATTTTAAGGGTGGTCATGGCAAGCATAGTGATTTTATGGATTTTGAAACATTTTTTTATCACAGCCGAAACAGATTCATCCATAACACTTTGCTGTGTCTGTTAAAAAGTGAGGCTCTCGTGCTAGCATGGATTGGTAAGCAGGTACCTGCTGGGGACATCCGTTTCCTTGATGTGCTCCATAATCTTTCACAAGTTTCTCTAGAGGACTTGGCTATTTAGTGAGTTTTACCCAGTTATCAGTGAACTTAAGAGGTCAAAGGAGTCTCTCTTTGCAGTAATAATGAAGTTCCTTTGGAACATTTAAAAAGAGTGAAGTCATATGTCAACAAGCCTGCCAGAATGATAAAATGTAATGAGTCTTAAACGTTGGTTTTCTCCTAATTAAGTGCCTAGTATTAATAGCTACACATCAGTTTTGTGTCTGTGTGAATATGTAGAGTTTGATGTTGTTGATAAGGTTGACTTTACTGTTCAGGGAGCTGAGAAGAGATGAGTTATTTCTGAAGAAGGCCTTCCTGGTCATGTTGTATTGGGCCAGAGAGTCTACAAATGAAGTAAGCATTGGCCAGAGCCCATCTCTGAAACAGCTGGGGTAAGATAAACTAGAAAAGCTTCAAAGTAAAGGCAAACAGCTGATACAAAATTACAAGAAATAATTAATTTTAAGATATATACAATCCAAGAAAAATGAAAAGTCTTATTATTATCAAGGATCAGGACTTGTTTAAAATAGGTTTTTATTAATGAGAAAATATATGGGATGGGTATACCACTGGGAACATGTTAAAGTTTCATGTGCATAATGAATAATCTTAGTGTATATCAGAGTGGCATTCCACTGGTACTTGATAATTATTTCATTTTATGGAATATAAAATATTTTGACAGATGAATAGCTTCTTTATCTGTTGAGTCAGTCACCTTGAATCTGTAGTAGTACTCAGCATATGGTCAGGTATTACATCTTAGAAATTTGTTGATTTCAAATATTGTGGATTAAGGTGTTTGCCTGGATTTTAAATGGAAAAAAAGTTTAGAAACATATTTCATTAGTAATATGAAAATATGAAATAGGTTTTGAATTTAGATGTTTTCCAATTAGTGCTTTCAAATTTTAGTATGAAACTTAAAAATATTATCCTGTGGCTTTCAATATTTAATATTCAAGCACATAGTTTATCTATATGTGTTTGTGGGATTTATATACATACTAGGGGCCCGGTGCACAAAAATTTGTGCACTCGGGGTGGAGGGAGTCCCTCAGCCCGGCCTGTGCCCTCTCACAGTCTGGGACCCCTCAGTGGATGTCCTATGATGGCCCCAGTCTGCCAGGCGCCTTGTGTGTGTATGAGTGTGTGTGTGTCACCACTGGAGACCTGCCCCCAGCCGCATCTGAGGCTCAGAGC
>PVJC01038962.1:5625-16602 GCA_004026665.1 Murina feae | reverse complement strand
GTGATCGGTGGGGTATGAGGGTGTCCTACCCAAGCATAAGGCCTGGGCCAGAGGCCTCAGGCCTGGGCAGAGGCAAGACCAGAAATCACAGGGGCCTGGATTCCACAGAGCCATTATCAGAGGGGCAAGGGCGGAACCTGAAATTTCAGGGGTCTGGGCATGGGCAGAGCTGGCAATGCAGGGGTCTGGAGATCCTCTGCCCAGGACTGCAGCCTTGGACAGAGGCTGTAGTGGGGCAGGGGCAGAGCTGGTGATTGCAGGGGTCTGGCAGTCTCCTGCCCAGGCCTGTAGCCTTGGCCAGAGGCAGAACCCATGATCAGAGGGGCCTGGGGGTCCTCTGCCAAGGCCTGCAGCCTTGGCCAGAGACTGCCAGTGGTGCAAGGGCTGAGATGGCAATGGCAGGGGCCAGGATCAGAGCTGGTGATCGTAGAGGCCTGGGTTCTGTGAAGCTGGTGATCAGAGGGGCTTGGGGGTCTCTGTCCAGGCCTGAAGCCTCAGGCAGAGACTTCAGGCCTGGGAAGGGGCAGAGCCAGTGACTGTAGAGGTCTGGGGGTCCCCTGCCCAGGTATGCAGCCTTGGCCTGAGGGTACAGGCCTAGGCAGTGGTGGAGCTGGATTGGAAGGGCAGGGGTGGAGCTGGTGATTGCAGTGAACTACAGAGAAAACACCTTTTCTTACCGCTCATTGGCTAAGCTCCCTAGATGCCACTGATAATATTCTTAGTAACTTGGGTAATAAGAATCCAAAAAGGTAACCTAGGTTTTTTTCCACCACACTCTTGGAGAAAAAAAATGAAGGTCCATTGCTGGAGGGCTAAGAAATGTCATATCCTGCCCTAGCTGGTTTTGCTCAGTGCATAATGCCTCAGCCTGCTGACTGCAGGGTCTGGGTTCAATTCTGACAAAGGGCATGTAACTAGGTTGCAGGCTCCTCCCTGGCTGGGGCCCAGGTCAGTGCATATGCAGGAGGCAACCAATCAAAGTGTTCCTCTCACTTTGTTGTTTCTCTCTGTTTTTCCCTTCTCTTCCACATTCTCTAAAAATCAATGGAAACATATGCTCAGGTGAGGATAAAAAAAAAGAAAGAAAGAAAGAAATGTCATATCCTATGAAAGACACATCTTGAAAATGCCTAAAGAAAGTTGTCTTTTATTCATTGTGAAGGGACTGGAGTCTGTGTCGATGAAAACACCTTGGTGGCTGTGGTGAATGCAGTGGCTGCAGCAGTGGGGTGACGGGGCTGGTGGCTTCCCTTGATTACCCTGGTCATCTCCCACAAAGGGAGGCCAGATTGCAGCTTAGGCCCGCTCCCCAAGGGCCTAAGCTGTCAGTAGGATACCCCCTAAGGGCTCCCAATATGTGAGAGGGGGCAGGCTGGGCTGAGGAACTGCCCCCTCCCAGTTCACAAATTTTGTGCACTGGGCCCCTAGTATATATATAAAACCCTAACATGCAAATGGATTGAACAACAGAACAACCAAACAACTGGTTGCTATGACATAAACTTACCACCATGGGTCACATGTGGAACATGGTGGGCGTTGGCAGCAAGCAGAGTGTGGAACATATCAGGCATTAGGCATGGCGGGACGGTGGGGCAGGTGAGTGGGGGCATCAGGCCAGGCAGGGTGCTGTTCACTGTCATCAGGGTAAGCCTCTGGTGGTTACTGAAAATTCTTTGCTCCCATATGCCACAGTCCCACCTGGCCCTCCCACTTGCTGCTGGCACCAGCCCTGCTTGCACCCACTGCTGGCATTTGGTGCCAGCCCCAATTGCTCAGCGTCATCAGTGGGTGTGCACGGTGGCGGCTGGCTCTGATCGCCCCTGAGGGCTTTTACATCTCCCCTTGCTCCTGAGGGGTGATTGGGGCAGCAGCCACCCGCTCGCACCCACTGATGGCACAGGCCCCAATCCCTCCACGCCATCAGCGGGTGCGAGTGGGGCTGGTAGCATCAGCATATGAGAGTGGCAGTGGCAGGAGCAGGGCTGGCAGACAGGGGACCAGGGACCATGGTGGGAGGGGCCATGTGGGGGCAAGGAGGATGGGCCAAGACCCGCCCCTTTGCCCACTGCAGCCTTGTGGCCCACAGTTCCTTTCAAGATGCACGAATTCATGCACTGGGTCTCTAGTCTGTATATGTATAGGATAATATGTAAATTGACCCTAACCACAGAACCATTGGGAATGAGTGGTCACTCTGACACACACTGACCACCAGGGGGCAGACGCTCAATGCAGGAGCTGCCCCTCATGGTCAGTGCACTCCCACAGGGGGAACTCTGCTCAGCCATAAGCCAGGCTGATGCTGCCAGTACAGTGGTGGTGGTTGCAGCCTCTCCCGCCTCCTCAGCAGCGCTAAGGAGCTAAGGCTGTCCGACTGCAGCTTAGGCCTGCTCCCTGCTGGCAAGTGGACATCCCCCGAGGGCTCCCAGGCTGCCAGAGGGACGTCTGACTGCCAGCTGAGGCCTGATCCCCCCAGGGAGAGGGTGTAAGCTAACAGGTGGACATCCCTTGTGGGATCCCAGACTGCAATAGGGCACAGGCCAGGTTGAGGGGACACCCCCCGCCCCGGAGTGCACAAATTTTTGTGCACCAGGCCTCTAGTATATATATAAAAGCATAAGCAACCATTACAACTGAACAACCGGATGACAGGCTGGCAGCTATGACATACACTGACCATCAGGGGGCAGATGCTCAATGCAGGAGCTGCTCCCTGGTGCTCAATGCACTCCCATAGCCAACCTCCTGCAGTCAGCCAACTTCCCGAGGTCCCTCCCATCGGCTGGCTGGGTGGTCACTGTGCTCCCACAGCCAACCTCCCATGGCTGGTCAACCCCTCACAGTCCCTCCACCTGGTTGGCCGGCCCCGATCAGATGGCCTCAATCAGCACCAATCACTAGCCAGGCTGACAGACTCCACCCATTCATGGATTTGTGCACCGGGCCTCTAGTATAAAATAAATGCTTAATGAACTTAATTTTAAAATAAGTCTCTGCATTTATAAATTGACTAATTCTGAATCACGGTGACAGAGCAAAAATTAATTTTTTAATACCAACACATTTTTGCAAAATAATCAGAAAAACCTTAGATTCTATTTGTTTTAATAATGAGAATTAGTCCAAGCAATAGTCACTTGTGAATGCCTCACACTATCTCTACCCCAGGCCTTCTACAACAAAATCTCATTACTTCAAGCTGTTCTTTTTTTATTAGTTCATTTATTAAATGTCTATTAATCTTCAATCAAGTGATAGGAAATGCTCTAGACTATGGTGATTAAGGAAAGAATAATAAAAGTTTGTACCCCCAAAATGCATACCTTACTATGAGCAATTCAACAATTAGTCTGTGGCCATAATTATAAATATGAAATGGTACCTCAAAAGACTTTAGATTAACAAAACAAATGTCAGTAAACCCATAATGTAGAAACTTTGTGCATTGCAGCTTTCATTAAATTATCCTAGAATACAGAGAATAGTTTTTTTTTTTTTTCAGATTTCCTGGATACAATATGCAAGAACAAATAAATAAGTAAGCATATCTATAACTAGTAATTAACATTACAAAGATAAGAATACAAAACAAAAGACATAATAAAGCAAAGATCATAGCTTGGAGAGCAAATTAATTAAAATTAATCTCATGCAAGTATCCTTAATCTTATCTTTATTTTTAAGATATTTATGCCAATGACTCAATGACAGATCATAACTTTGTCTCAGAAATAATATAAATAAAACAAGCAAATTAAATATATAATGTATAATACAATAATATATAATATATGCTATGCACTTATCCACACTAATAAAAGAGAAACATGCAAATTGGTGTCACTCAGCTACACCCAAGCCATGCCCACCAGCCAATCAGAGTGCAAATCAACCCAACCAAAATAGAGGCCGGCAGCCACGGAGCTAGAGCAAGCAGGAGGCTCGGTTGCCCTGTTGATGGAGGAAGCCAAGCGTCCCACCTTCTCTGGCCAGCTGTGGCCTCCACTCAAGGCAACAAAGTTTCAGTTATAGAAGATAAATAAATCCCAGATAACCACTTCCAGCCAGCCTTGCTGGGAGCTTGGGTCACCAGGGACAGTGGCCAGCCTGAAAATATCCATCATCCCCTCACCCAGGCTGGCCAGGCACCCCAGTGGGGACCCCCACCCTGAAGGTGCTGTGGCCAGCCTACAAACAGCCAACAGCCACTCACCCAGGCTGGCCAGGCACCCCAGTAGGAACCCCCTCCATGAAGGGGATATGGCCAATCTGAAAACAGTCCTCAATCCCTCACCCAGGCTGGCCATATACTCCAGTGGGACCCCCACCCTGAAGAGGGTGTGGCCAGTCTGAAAACGGCCCTCAGCCCCTCACCCAGGCTTGCTAAGCACCCCAGTGGGACCGCCCCCCTGATCCGGGACACCTTTCAGGGCAAACCAGCCACCCCCCCATGCAGCAGGCCTCTATCCTATATAATAAAAGGGTAATATGCAAATTGACCCTAACAGCAGAACAACTGGGAATGACTGGTCAGTGTGGCACACACTGACCAACAGGGGGCAGATGCTCAATGCAGGAGCTGCCCCGTGGTGGACAATGCACTCCCACAGGGGGAACTCTGCTTAGCCACTAGCCAGGCTGATCTGATGGCTGCAAGTACAACGGTGGTGGTGGGAGCCTCTCCCGCCTCCTCAGCAGCGCTAAGGATGTCCAACTGAAGCTTAGGCCTGCTCCCCCCTGGCAAGAGGACATCCCCTGAGGGCTCCTGGGCTGCCAAAAGGATGTCTGACTGCCAGCTTAGGCCTGCTCCCCCCTGGCAAGTGGACATCCCCTGAGGGCTCCTGGGCTGCCAGAAGGATGTCTGACTGCCAGCTTAGGCCCAATTCCCCAAGGAGTGGGCCTAAGTCAGCAGGTGGACATTCCCCATAATTCGATCATCTCAGCTGGGATTCTTGGTTATCCACTGGCTATTCTGTAATTTTGGCATTCAAGTGCTAATCATAGGAGATGACATCTGTCTCAATAAGAGGCATTCCTGGTTGAAAAGTAAGAGAAGCAGCATAATTCAAGATCATGGTCTTGGAGAGTTGTCTTGAGATACTGATAACACTGATAAACGATTTCAATCAGCCCCAAAACAAGTGTCTTGGAAGTAGAGGATAGAATCACATTTATAGGATTATTTCTCACATTTCCTAATATTGACTCATAAAATAAACTGTAAACATGAATGGTAAAAAAATGGTATGAAAATGGAAAATTGCTTGATCATGGAGATAGACTTATATCTGCACCTTAGTATCACCAAGTAACAGTAAAATCTCTCACTATATTCCACTTTCATTTTGTTGTCCAGCAAACTGCTCGAGGTGAAAATCTACATTAAAATACTAAAAATTTTATATAATTTACTCATTACTATGATTCCAATACAGTTGGAGAAAAATGATTTGAGGCATATCACTGCATCCAAGAATAAATTTTTAGTATAAAGTTAGGAGAATGTGAGAACCGCATGGGTGCACGCACACACAAACACACACACAAACACAATTTTAAAAGACTGATCTTATTTCTCAAAAGATGGTATCAAAATCATGTTGGGAGGGTTTAGGTTCATTGAAGTGAAAGAGCACATTAATTAGAAAATTTTCTTTTTAGAACTATCACATTTTAAGTCTTGTCTCTATTTTAGCCAAACCATCATCTGATAAATAGAATATAGCACTATAAGTTAAACAGCAAATACACTGTTTACAGATATAATTTGCATTTTCTTTGTATCTGATTCCCTATTCCTTAATTCCCAGGAAGATCTAAGGTTTTACAAATTGTGTGTGACAGTTTTATGTGGCTATTTATTATTTTTCAACCTTTTATTTCCTAGAACTGGAGAAAAAATAATAGCTAGAAAGAACTCCTACTAAAGACAATGAACATTTCAATATCCTTACGGGTATGGTTTTGTCTCATTTGGAATTCTCAGAACCCACTCATGGTTATATGAGTCAGGCAACTTCTAAGAACCACCATACATTGTTTCCTGGTAGGAGGTAACTGTCAACCCCCCTGTAAGTTAATTTCATTGCTATCCAAAGTAATACTCTCCTTTTCTTCCCCTCTTTTTTTTTTTTTTTTTGCTGTTGTTGAATTTATTGGGGTGACATTGGTCCACAAAACCATAAAGGTTTCAAGTGTACAACTCAATAAAACATCATCTGCACATTGCATCATGCACTCATCACTCCAAGCAAAGTCTCTTTCCCTCTCCATCATTCCCCTCCCCTTGGTCCACCTTTACTTAGCTCCCACCCCTCTTTCCCTTTGGCTATCACCACACTGGTGTCTGTGTCTATGTGTTATGTATATATGGTTGTGTTTTTTTGGCTAATCCCTTCACCTTCTTTCATAAGAATAAAGCTCCCCTTTTCAAAGCACATTTTCTACTTTTCCCGACATGGTGCTGTTACTAAGAGTCAGCCAGGATTTCATGGAAAGGTTCTTAGATCTGCCAGTTGAGTTAGTTGCCATAACTATGTCTTGGTTTGTTAATCTATCTCCTCACTTTTATGTCTATTTCCTTGCAAATAAAAAAAAAAAAAGATAGAGAGGCTTTCTTATTATTAGAAACTCCTTATACTTTGGGTGCAGTCTTAATGTAGTGACAAATAAATATATTAAATGAATATGTACACAGATGAGATTATGAACAATCAAATATCCTGAAGTCTTTTCTTTTTTTAATAGCCAATTATGAGACTATAATAAGTCCACGTATTAATGCTGTGGGCTATCAAAGGGCTAAGCTCCACCTGTGAAGTGTTTTAAGAGGAGACACAAGAGATGATATAAACAGCTCACATGCATAAGCATTTTATAGGGATTTTAGACACACATATAACAGGAAAATAATGTTTATATATGTCAGCTTTAAGAAATGGATATATTTTATCTTTTTTACTACGAGCAATCATGCAGCAGTGTATTTGTGTTTCTGATACATGCAGATTTTAATTTTATCTTTTTGTTCTTTATTGAAGTCATGAGGTATTGATCTCATCCACAGTTAGTTAAGTCCATGTTTTAAACAAGGTCACTAAGCTCAAGGATAAAGGTGAAGTACAAATTTTCTGTTTGTTCTCCCTTTATCACCGAAAACATAGTAAACACCCTTTCAATGCTCCATTCTTGTCTGGGACATTTCTAATCATTAAGAATTTACGGCCCTAGCTGTTTTGGCTCTGTAGATAGAGCATCAGCCTGCGGATCAAAGGGTCCTAGGTTTGATTCTGGCCAAGGGCATGTACCTTAGTTGTGGGCACATCCCCAATAGGAGGTCTGCAGGAGGCAGTTGATCGATGTTTCTCTCTCATCGATGTTTCTAACTTTCTATCCCTCTCCCTTCCTCTCTGTGGAAAATCAATAAAATACATTTAAAAAAAAGAATTTATGTATCAATATCTGCTATGTGCCAAGCTGTGTGCAGTTCATTTGAGGTGTCCTATATAACAAATGGTCGTCACGCCCTAGTGCCAGGACCAGGGGACCTGAGGCCATGCCCCCCACCCCGAAACCAGGGCCGGGGAACCTGAGTCTGCACACCCTCCTGGTGCTGGGCCAGGGGATCAGAGGCTGTGCTCATCACCCTTTGGGACTTGATGGGGGTGGGGCCTGCTGGGTCTGGGTCTTGTGCAATTTTGAGGTGCACGTGGGTGGGTGGGAACTTGACTCTGGGTCCAATAATGTGCTCCAGACTCTGACAGAAGGGAGATTTGCATATACATTTTACTAATTTTATTTCATCTCTGACACTTTTATTATAGAGAAAGGGCAAATAGCAATATTAAAATATTTCCTCTAATTAATTCTCTTTTAATGTGCACAGATTTTGTGCACCGGGCCACTAGTATTGTATATAATATACAGAGGGGCACAGTCAAGTTTATAGCCACATTGTGCAGAAGTCTTAAAGAATAAATGCCTTTTTCTGCCCCATATCCTTAGGCCAGGAGTTATTCACAGACCTTGAGAAGAAAGTGAATCTTGAGGGCAAGAGACAGAATAGTAAAAATTCTTTTTCCTCCATTTCTAGCCTTGGATGGTCAATGCTTAATTTTATTAAGTGAACCAGCAGGTTTCCATACAACTTCCAAAGAATTTCAATTTATCTTTCTATGTGGTCATTCTTTCTTCACGGTATGAAAACACTAATTCAATGAATTTTTTTAAAATATATTTTATTGATTTTTTACAGAGAGGAAGGGAGAGGGATAGAAAGTTAGAAACTGGGGATGCGCCCGCAACCAAGGTACATGCCCTTGTCTGGAATCGAACCTGGGACCCTTGAGTCCATAGACTGACACTCTATCCAGTGAGCCAAATCAAGCCAGGGCTCAATGAATTTTTTTATATAGTTTTCTTTCCGGTAAAATGCATTCTGGCCAAATTGAAAAAAAACAAACACATAGCCTTTTTTTTTTTTTTTTTTTTTTTTGTATTCTCCATGGTTATCCTAAATCAAAGTAAATGGAAAAGAGAAAATTATACAAACCTCAATTGTTTTAAAATGTAAATACATACAATACAATTAATGACATTAAAAAATAAAAAAGGAAAGACTTCCAAAGGGAAATACATATTTTAAAAATTTATACATAGAAAGCAAGTGAAAAAATTCTGAAGACTATATATATCTATGGTTTTAATTTTTAAAAATTAGAGTTATTGACTAATGTTAGAATTTATTTCATGAAAGCCCAAATTATGCATTGGGAAACTACCTCAAACGACAAAATCAAATGGTTTTAGCATCATATTTTAATCTGTCCCTCTTTTTTAAAATTTGTTTTTGTAAAATTGTGGTCTTTTCATATGAAAGTTATACATGTATTACATGTAACATATAATTATCACTAGGACAAAGATATTTTAAGTGCAATATCAATATAAAATTATAATAATATTTCCCTTAAATATGAAATAATAACTCAAAAATTTCAGTATACTAAACATACAAATAAAACTGATTTTCACTATCATGAAAACCAAAAAAAAGTATGTCCATCTTATCTGCTTATGTCCAGCTGTTCTTGGAGGTTTCCCACTTTTATTTTTATTGTCTTGGCCACAATCATTGCCTGGACGGAGTGCACTTCACTGCGAATGATGCATAAAGGGAAGCTTTATATTTTCTTCTTTGTAGAACTCAAACAGGTCAGATTTTACAGGAAATTTCATGGTAATAAAGAAGGAAATAACCTAATTTATAAACCTGATGCTATACATTTTACCTTATAAACCAAAAATCCATTCATTTTATACACTATTAGGTTAACTTGCGAAATCAAGAAAAGGAGCTTAAATTTAAGGCCAGTATCTCTTTAATTCAAAGCTAAGTATTTTAAAGAAACAAATTACTCTGAGGAAGAATGGAACAAGCCCATTGTTTCCAAGTACGTAAAACATTTTTTCCATCTTTTTGATTGCTCTCCTGCATCACTCTATTTCACCAGCCACCCAACACTAAGATGCCCGGATAACACCCTGAGGCTGCTGCGCAGGCCCATGAAATCACTTCCCTTTTAAGTTTCATATCAGTAGTAATAATTTTTGGCATTGCTGCTCTCAACCTTCAATTTCACTATGCCCTCATCCCATGATAAAACCTTCTGAGGTTTTTTTCTTTTTTACCTAAATCATCACTGCAGCCCACAATCATTCATATCCTAATAAGTCACTCCTGGCTTAAAAACTCTTCCTGGAACCTGGATCCCCTCCAGCAAGCACCCCAGTTCTCCAGATCTGGGTCAGCTCAACTTTGTGTGAGAAATGTTTATGTGTACCTTCTCCCCCTCTCCTTTCCGACTCATTCTGGAATCCTCTTCAGTTTGGTTAAGACCCTTACCATTGCAATGAAAGGGCTCCTTGAGCTTTTCAATAACCATGTTTCTACATCATAGATAACGTATCAGTGGTGTCTTATGGTCTTTACCACCCCCTCCTTTTAGAAACAGTCTCCATTACCCTGTTTCAGAGCAAGCTCATGATTTTCATCCCAAACTCCTTGTTTCACCTTCTCAGCCTCATAGGTTTCTTTTCTTCTCCTCAGTTTTTAAAAATGAGTCCTTGTCCTAACTGGCTTGGCTCAGTGGATAGAGCGTCGGCCTGTGGACTAAAGAGTTCCAGGTTCGGATCTGGTCAAGGGCATGTACCTTGGTTGCAGGCACATCCCTACTAGGGGGTGTGAAGGAGGCAGCTGATGGATGTTTCTCTCTCATTGATGTTTCTAACTCTCTATCCTTCTCCTTTTCTCTCTGTAAAAAATCGATAAAATATATTTAAAAATAAATGAAATAAAATGAGTACTTTTCTCAATATTCCCAGGTGACCTAGCATCATGAAGACAATGACCTGGTCTGTTTAATTTACATCTATATCTCCAGTGCCTGGCTTTGTGCCTGTTACATAACAGAAATTCAATTTATACTGTGAATGTACTAATGAAATATCTTTAAACAATGAAAATAAGTATATGTCAATCTTTTTATACCAATATCTACTCTATAAAAGCGAAATATTAAAATTAACCATATCTCCAAGACAGGGTAAGCCACGCCCACCAGCCAATCAGAGCGGCTGTATGTAAATTAGCCCAGCCAACATGGCAGCCGCCACTCACGGACCTGAGTAAACAGCCCTTTCCATTGTGGCAGGAGCGAAAGTGAAGCTGCGCCCCTCAGCTCAGCTCCGATTAAACGGCCTCTAGCAAAACACAAATTTGAAACATTTGAAACAATGTAACAATCATAGAATCCTCCGGAGCTGAAGGAAAGAGCAGCTCCGGCCTAACCAGTAAAAGTAACAATTGTTTCATTATAGACGCTGCGAGGTGAGGCAGAGGAGGCTTCAGTTAGTTAGAAGGCCGCCTTAAAGGAACAGTGTATCAATTATAGAAGATAACCCCAGGCCTTCAAG
>PVJC01038961.1:0-16514 GCA_004026665.1 Murina feae | reverse complement strand
CGCTTGTCCTTTTGCTCCCAAAATGCCAAAACCACTATTTTCACTCTTATAAACCAAGCTGCACTGAATGTTCTTCTACAGGTCTCTTTGTGCACATGTGCAAAGGTTTCTTTGGGGTATAGTTCTAAAAATAGAATTGCTATAAATATTGACAAATTAAAACTGAGTTTCTAGCCCTGGCTGGTGTTGCTGAGTAGTTGGAGCATTAGCCCATGCACTGAAAGTTCCCAGGCCCAATTCCTAGTCAAGGGCACATACCTGGATTGTAGGTCAGTCCCTGGAGCCAGTTGGGGCATGTAAGAGAAGCCACCAATTGATGTGTCTCTCTCACATCAATGTTTCTCTCTCTCTCTACCTCTCTCTCTCCTCTGTTCCACTCTCTCTAAAAAGCAATGGAAAAATACCCTCAGTTGAGGATTAAAAAAACAACAACAACAAAGTGAGTTACTAAATATTGAAAACCTAGAGGCCCAGTGCACAAAAATTTGTGCACTTGGGGGTGGGGGGGTCCCTCAGCCCAGCCTATACCTTCTCACAGTATGGGACCCCCATAGGAATGTCCGCCTGCTGGCTTAGGCCCACTTCCTGGGGAATCAGGCCTAAGCTGGCAGTCAGACATCACTCTGCCAGTCCAGGAGTCCTCGGGGGATATCCACTTGCCAGCAGGGAGCAGGCCTAAGCTGTAGTCGGACATCCTTAGCACTGTTGAGGAGGTGGGAGAGACTCCTGCCACCACCGCTGTACTGGCAGCCATCAACCTGGCTTATGGCTGAGCAGAGCTGCCCCCTGGTGGTCAATGCACTCATAGTGACCAGTCATTCCCAGTTGTTCCGCTGTTAGGGTCAATTTGCATATTAACCTTTTATTGTATATGACAGAGGCCTGGTGCACAGGTGGGGGTCGGCTGATTTGCCCTGAAAGCTGTCTTGCTGGGGTGCCTGGCCAGCCTGGGTGAAGGTCTGATGGTTGTTTGCAGGCTGTTCACAGGCCCTTCAGGATGGGGGTCCCCACTGGGGTGTCTGGTCAGCCTGGGTGAGGGGCTGATGACTGTTTGTAGGCTGGTTCAACCCCCCAGGGGGGACCCTCAACCCATGTGAGTGTGACCAGCCTGGGTGAGGGGCTGAGGGTCGTTATCAGGCTGGCCACAGCCCCTTCAAAGTGGGGGTCTACACTGGAGTGCCTGGCCAGCCTGGGGGAGGGGCTAGGGCTGTTATCAGGCTGGCCATGGCTGCAGGCTGGAGCAGGTATCTTGGGTTTATTTACCTTCTGTAATTGAAACTTTGTTGCCTTGAGTGGAGCTCAGGGCCCACAGGGCAGGTGGGAATCTTGGCTTCCTCCATCACCGGGGCAACACAATCCTCCTGCCTCACTACAGCAACTTGGCTACTGCCATCTTTGTGACGGAGTGAGGGTTAATTTGCATATTAAGCTTTTGCCTGGGCAGAAGACCCCCAAGCCCCTCTGATCACTGGCTTCACAGAGCCCAGGCCTCTGTGATCACTGGCTCTGATCCTGCCCCCTGCCATCTCCGGCTCTGCCCTTGCCCCACTGCAGCCTCTGTCCAAGGCTACAGGCCTGGGCAGGGGACCCCCAGGCTCCTGCTTTGCTGACTCCACCAGTGCCCAGACCCCTGCAATCACAGGCTCCATCCCTGCCCCTCTGATCACTGGCTCTGCGGATCCCAGGCCCCTGTGATCTCTGACCTTGCCCCTGCCCAGGCCTGAGGTCTCTGGCCCAGGCCTTATGCCTGGATAGGGCACCCTCATACCCCTCTGATCACCAGCTCCACCCTTGTCCATGCCTGAGGCCTCTGGCAAAGGCCTCTGGCCTGGGCAGGGGACCTCCCAGCCCCCTCTGATGTCCTGTTCCACCCCTTGGGCCCCCTGCCCTCCCCCCACCCCCCCGCCACCTGTATGGCTAACAAGTCTGACCACTTCAGTGGTGGTGCTGAGCTGGACTGGGCACCACCATCTTGTGGCTATAGGGGTGGCCATCTTTGTGATGGAGTGATGCCTAATTTCCATATTACTCTTTTATTAGATAGGATTGCTCTCTAAAGTGATTGATTCTTATTCCCACCAGACTTTGAGTTCCCAATTTGGTTTAGACAAACATTTTAATTTGGGCCAGCCTGATGGATATAGGTGGGGTCTTATTTTGTGTTAAATTTCTTGGGTTAGTTATATTGAGCACCTATCTAGTCATATGTTTATGAACCATATTAGATTTTCTCTTCTGTCGATTGTCTGTTTTTATTCTTTGCCAATTTCTCCTAACAGTTGATCAATAATAGTTTTTATATAGTCTACATGTGCTAACCATTGTTGTTTTTATGCACTGTAAATATATTTTCCCAGTGAGCCCTTGTTTTATTCATTTCCAGTAACCTGAAGAGTGCATAAAATATAGAAAAATATGCCAAAAGTTTTTAAAGATAAAATGAGCGAAAGGAGAAAAGCAACTTCACATCTTGTTCTGATTATGGTTTAGGCATTTTAAGAATGTTCCACCACAGATTTTATAGGACTAATCATCAAATCATTTTAGTTCAAAATATCTAATTAATGGATTAATTTAAATTTTTACAATCATAATGTTAAGGCATTCTGTATTGTTGATGGTAACAATTATGATGGTGGTGACTTCTTATTTTATAAATGTTTTTTCGGTCCATCTGAATAATTATTTTTACATCAAAAGTGATTTTTAAATTTTTTGTCTACTTTTTAGCAAAAATCAGCAACTCCTACAATTATAAAAGGCTCATAAATAGGTTATTATCTTTTAAGATTGTTTCACCACTGTGGTTTTTTTTTTTTTTAGCCCAACCTTGCTTTTTTCCTATAAGACACAATTACATAAAAGAAACATACAGTCCACATTTGCTTTCCTCAGGCATAGGAATTATAGTGGGCTGTTCCCATACAGGCAGTATTCACCGAGACCTTCTCTATAGATGCCAATTAGAAGATTAGTGCCTCTCCTCTCTCCCTCTTTGCTATTAAATAGTCACACAAAAAGCTGAGCTGACAAATTACTCTCTCCATGGTGCTCAACAAAGACAGACAATAGATCATCATCATTTACTATACTCAAATCCTATTAATCACAGATTAATGAGAACATGTCTAGAGGGGAAGAAATTACCAGAATGTGGGCCTATTGGCTTGTTACTCATGTAACATCTGCCGTGGTTTTACCTTTAGTGTCATGTCATCTTTTATCACCTTGAAATAATGTTTGCTTCAGAAACATAATTAAGATAATGGAGCAGATTCAGAGCCTTTCCCTTAATAATTAAAGAACTGGGGTTATATTTCTTAGTCCAATGGCTTTTAAAAACCTAATTTCCCTCTGTTCTTGATTATTTCCTTTTTCTTTTGCTCATAATGATCTATCAAATCTTGGGGGGGGCAAGGTTCCCCTTTCTGTAAACTATGTGACTTAATTAGGACAAAATCAAAATTTGAGTTCTTTTTACTATTGAGATAATAGTCACATAACAAAAAATTCACCATTGTAACCACATTAAAGCATACAATTCAGAGGAGTCCCTTTCTATAATTTGAAGTATTCTAGATTCAAATTAAGACTTAGATGACTCTATAAAGCTTGTTATGAGCATCAAGTATTGTATTTGCTTTCCTTAACCTTTATCTACAGTGTGCTGTTATATTTTTAACAGTCAAATACTTTCATTTTTTGAATGTATGGTTTCACCAATGTTTTAGTTTTTATACTCTTCAACCAATTTTTATGCTTTACTTTAAAGCATAGAAGTTGACATTTGGGTTCAAATATTTCATAGTCTTGGAGATCTATTGTCCTCTTGTTTCAACAAGGGGTAGAAATGGGGGAACAAATCCTGAATTTAAAAAGGAAAGCAATGGTATTTGTAATCAGCTGATAAAGAGGAGAGAAGAATCACAATATATGATTATAAAATTTAAAAAAGTGAATCGTCCATGTTATTAAAATCTAGAATATTTACTTGCTACTCGCGGAAGGACTGGTGATTAGCGCGAAGGGCCTGGTAAGCTGTGATCTAAGGCTTTGTGATTAAGCTGTGATTCAGCACCACAGGGATAAAAAACAGCTCCGCGGCCAAGAGCTGGCAAGCACCCGTTGAAGGAAGGAGGACGGGGAGGATTGCAAAGAGCTTCTTAATTAAATTTTAATTATTGCTAATTAGAACTACTGTTTTTTTATATCCCCAACCTGGAAGACAAGAGCTGATCTTGCCTTTTTATTATTCTGCTAATTAGTTTCCCAAGGAGAGTTTGAAAGGGCAGACTCTGCTTTGACAGTATCCAAGTTGTTAGCTGAACCCAGCTCTGCAGGAGGATCCCATCCTAAAGCTTGAGCTTCAATATTTCCGGGGAGCTCTTTCCCAAATCTAAGCTTTTATTCCAGACATATCAGGAAATGAACTGTCCTTATTCACTATGTGAAGAAATAAACCCATGTGTTAATTTCCCTTTTGTTTACCCTATCTACCTCAAAAACTTTGCTTAATTATTAAAATGGATAACCCTCTACATACTATTAATGTACTCATGTAAACTGTATTGCTTTTATGAATTGCTAAATGTTAGAGATGAACCCTACCAGACTTAAAGGAACAGTGGCATGTACTCAAAAAGTGACTGCCAGTTTTCTCCAGCAGGGAACTTAGTGCTTTGCAAACAGCAATGACATCCGAGGCCCCGCCCTAAGGAGCTCCCAAGTTCTATTTGCACCATTTAAGATGAGCTGCTCCAGGTAAACCACACGAGGTTGCAAAGCAGAACCCCTCGTTGCAAGTTTGAGGACATAATCCCAGAAGGTTCCCAAATCCCTGCAAAATATGATTCTTGTCCCAAGAAAATCAAGTTAAGAGCTCTGAGTTGGTGGGGCTCCCTGTGTTAATTATAATAAAATTCATCAAATGAAATTACATGTCTGGAATCCGTGGCGTTTGGCCAAGCACACACACACACATGCCTTGACAGCCTTCCTTACAGTTGGAGTTACATTAACACATGTTTGTTTCCTCGCCTTTTACAGATGCAAGAGCCCTGTGATATGTTAATTTACACCAAATTCCAATCCTTTCCCTTGCCTTTATGTTCCCAACTCAGTGAGAGGATGTGTCAACACCTCTCATGTTGAGAAGGAAAAGAATGCTTAAACAAGATTTTGTGTTTTACTCACTTTAATTAAAATTACCAACATGAGAAAACCAAGAGTAAATAAACGAAATCTGCCTTCCAGTGCCATCCACCATCTGCCCTGTCAATATCCACTCTGATGTGAATTATTCTAAAAAGTCATCTGGGTCTTTCTTACTCTGATTAGTCAATTAGCCGCATCTCACACTGGCACTGGTTTAAAATGTGTTTTTTTTTCAGATCAGTGAGTTAACCTCACAATCTTAGAGTAGTTGACATACCAATAAGTAAAGACTTCTAAGATTTCCCATTAATACACAAAGATTTCTGCTGCTTCTTCATTTACCTTATTCAATAATTGAAAGCTTGCTTATTATATAACTCTTCTCTTCAAAAATCATAAAGTTATATAAATTTCTCTTCAAAATCATAAACATTACATAATTATTTCATTTTTCTTTATTGTATATTTTTAAATTAGATATGGAACCTGTTCACTAACCTCATTATTAACTTCATTTTTATAGATGAAAAAAAAAAAAAAAAGACCACTAGAATACTATCCAATTCGAGTTATGCTCCTTTTGCAACTTGCTTATTACCCTGGCACTGCTTGTTCTACAACCACTTATATTGGTAAATAAGAACTGGCTTTTGCTTTGGTTCTTATTTTATTGGTCAATTCATTTTGTTCATTAGATTCCACAAATAAGTGAAATCATGTGATATTTTCATATTGGCTTATTTCAGTTAGCATAATAGCTTCCAGGTCCATCCATACTGTCCCAAAGGGTAAAAGATCCCTCATTTTTATAGCTGCATAGTATTCCATTGTGTAAATGTCCCACAGCTTTCTTATCCATTCATCTATGATGCACACAGGCTATTTCCAAATCTTAGCTATTGTAAATAACTCTGCTATGAACATAGAGGTGCATACATCCTCTCTGATTGGAGATATGGAATAGACTGACATACCTTCTTGTTGGGGGAACAAGAAGAGATAAACCAAAGAACTTATATACTTATAAGCCTAGCCCATGGACACGGGCAATAGGGTGGTGAAGACCTGGTAGACGGGCTGTGGCTAGAGGCTGGGAGGACAAGGGTAAAGGGGAATAAATGGGAGACATCTATAATACTATCAACAACAAAAAATATACATGAGGTCAATGGGGGGGAAGGGGACATATTTAATACTTTCAATATAGATATAGCATTCTTTTTTTAAAAAAAAGAATCAGCTTTTGTTTTGTTTTAAGAGATTCTTGGACTATTTCAAACCTCTATTGGTGACCATTGGGAAAAGCCTTTAGATTGGGTGCTTTTAAAGAAAATGGGGGTGATGTAAAGAATGAAGAGGGAGATAACAAAATTAAACAGGAGAGTCACTTTGCACAAGATAATAATTATATGCCAAGAACTGAGGAGTCTGATTAATTGAATTGTGTGCATCTGAACCACAACTGCCCCCACCCACAACCCCTATCAAACCAAACCAAAACAGAAAGAAAACCTGCGACCAGTTGTAATCAAGAATGTCTTGGCATATATAGTTCTATGAGGCTGCAACTAAGTTCATGCCTTCTCAAAAGTTAGAATTCTCAGTGTTCCCCAATCAAAAGACATATGGTGGCTGAATGGATAGGAAAATGAGACCCAGCAATTCCACTTCTAGGTATGTATCCAAAGAAACTTAAAACACTAACTTGAAAAGACACTCATTCCTATGTTCATTGCAGCAATATTCATGATAGCCAAGCTACGGAAGCAACCTAAATGTTTGTCAATAGATTAATGCATAAAGAAAAGTGGTGCATATATACAATGGAATATGGCTCAGCCATAAAAAAGAATGAAATCTTGCCATCTGCATCAACATGGATGGGCCACGTACAACAACATGGATGGTATTGTGCTGCGTGAAGTCAGACAGAGAAAGACAAATGCCATGTAATTTCACTTATAAGTGGAATCTAAAAAAATAAAATAAATGAACAAGCAAAACAGAAACAAACTCCTAGATACAGAGAACATTTTGATGGTCACCAGATGGGAGTATGGTGGAGGGGGATGAGTGAAAATGGTGAAGGGATTGAGAAGTACAAACGGGCTGTTATAAAATAGTTCCAGAGATGGAAAGTACCGCATAGGGCCCAGCAGGCGTGGCTCAGCGGTTGAGCATCAATCTATGAACCAGGAGGTCATGGTTCGATTTCCAGTCCGGGCACATGCCCAGGTTGTGGGTTCCATCCCCAGTGGGGGATGTGCAGGAGGCAACCGATCAATGATTCTCTCTCACCATTTATTTTTATCTCTCTTTCTCCCTCTCCTTTTCTCTCTGAAATCAGTAAAAATATAAATAAATAAATAAATAAATAAATAAGTAAGTAAATAAATAAATAAATAAAGCACAGCATAGGGAATATAGTAATAATACTGTAATAATATATATAGTGTCACATGGGTACTAGATTTATCAGGGTGAACACTTCAGAAGAAATATAAATCACTATATTGTACATCTGAAACTAATATAATATTGTATGTCAACTGTAATTGCAAAATTTTAAAATATAAGTAAGTAAATAATTTTTTAAGTTTATAATTCTCTAATCATTTATGTTAAATTTTGGCAGATTTTGTGAGTTATCAGGTATAAGTTATCATATATAACAAATAGTGCACACCTAAATTAATGTCAATGCAGTGGGTATAATAAAACATTCAGGTAGCAAGAAATATCACTTTATTTACATAAAAACTTAATTTCTAACTCCAGGCCCCCTAATCTCCTGGACTACTGGAAAATTAAGATTAGTTATTTTTAAAGTCTTTCTCTCACCTCCTCTGATCTGCATTTGGGGATGGGGCAAACTGAGGTAGAACTGATTCTAGCCATCAGTCACCTCTGTACACAGGTTACCACTGAGTCTCCCATGATGCGTGTAAATGTGGTATGAGTGGTTCTCTTTTGCTTCATATTTGGAATTTAGAATCTGCCTCCAAGCTGACTAATCCCATAAATCTAAAGTGCTGGAGAAGCCCCACTTTTCCTCACTTCTCTAGGACATTCTATGCCTACCTGGAAATTTCCTCTCTTTTTCCTTTTCCACAAACTCTCTAAATTTCTCCAAGAGCTTAAGCTTTTGGAAACAAAAGTCAAAAAGTCTTGCATAATACCCCCATTTTCTGCCCTGTTGAGACCCTGAGCAGGCTATTTAATAAAATAGAAGTAAAAAATAAAATGTATGGATATAAAGACAGTTAATATCACAAAATATTATCCATACCTCATACCACATACTAGAGATATTCCTTATAGATCACAGATCTAAATGAAGAAAGAAAAAATGAAAAAAGGAAAGAGCAAGCCATAAAAGTATGAAAAGGGAGGAGAATTCCTTTGTAACTTTGGCATGGGGTAGGGTCTTTCTAATTTAAAAGCCAGCCATCATTAAAGAAAATATGGATAGTCTCATACAAATATTTTTTAATTCAGGATGGCAAAAATAAAACAATATATGATATTAAAAGACAAATTACAAATTGGAGGAAACTGTTTATGATTCTTGCCACAGGCAAAAGGTAAATGTTTATCTAGAAGGAGCTCCTTAAACAAAATAAGGAAAAAGACCATTAATGCGATTCAACAGTAAAATGAACTAAAAATAGGAACGATTCACAGAAAAAGAAATAAAAATATCTTGAATACAGAAAAAGATACCTAACAACACTAATAATAAGAGAAATGCAAATTAAAATCACACTGAAATATCACTTCTCAGCTATTAAATTGGCAAAAACCCAGAAATTTGAGAATGCAAAGCTATAGGGAAATAGGCCTTTCATACATTGCTGGTGAAAGTGTAAATTAATACAACACCTGTGGAGGGCTATTTTTAATATCTTTCCAAAGTACAAATGTGTATGTTCCCTAATTTAGCAAATCCACTGCTGGAAATTTATCCTTTAGATATCCTTGAATACATTATCATTGTAATAGCAAAATATTGGAAAACAATCTAAGTGTTTATTAATAGGGAATTTGCCAACTAAATTATGGTGCATCTATACATTGAAATATTTTGCAGATATATGAAAACAATGAGAATGCTGTGTAAATTGATAAGGGGAAACCCTCCAGGATACTTAAAGATATTTTTTAAAGGGTAGAATAGTCCTATATTTTTGTGTAAAAAAGAAGGGGAGAATATATATTCGTACCTGCTTGTATATGTAACAATTCTGTAAAGATTCAGAGGAAACTAACAACAGTGATTGTGTTGGGGAGGTAGAAACCAGGTAGATGGGGCCAGAGATGAGAAGTGTACACATATCGCCATAATGTGACTCTTACTATGTACCTTTTAATCTTGAAACACATATACATATATTCTCTATGATCCTTTCTACTACTTACTTATGAGTTAGAAATTATAATAAATTCTGGTCATTTTATCCATTTATTATAAATCTAGGGGCCCAATGCACAAAAGTTTGTGCACTCTGGAGGTACCTCAGCCCAGCCTGTGCCCTCTCACAGTCTGGGACCTCTCAGGGGATGTCCACCTGCTGGCATGCCTGGCCAGCCTGGGTAAGGGGCTGATGGTTGTTTGCAAGCTGGCCAAGCCCCCCAGTGTGTACCCTCACCCCATTAGGGTGTGGCCAGCCTGGGTGACAGGCTGAGGGACATTTTCAGGCTGCCCACAGCCCCTTCAGGTTTTAGGTCCCTACTGGGGTGTCTGGGCAGCCTGGGTGAGAAGCTAAGGGGCTTTTTTAGGCTGCCCACAGTCCCTTCAGGGTTTGAGTCCCTACTGGGGTGCCTGGCCAGCCTGGATGCAGGGCTCAGGGCCATTTTCAGGCTTTCAGGCTGCCCACAGCTCCCATTGACCCAACGTCCAAGCAAGCCTGGCTGGAAGCAGGTTTATTTATCTTCTATAATTGAAACACTGTTGCTTTAAACCAAGGCCTAGGCAGGTAACGAAGCCTCCTGTTTGCTTCAGTTCCATGGCTTCTGTAATTGAAACAATGTTGCCTTAGTAGAGGCCCAGCCGGCTTAGACAGACAGTTTCCTCCATCGCTGGTGCAACGGAAGCCTCCTTTTTGCTTCAGCTCCGTGGCTTCTATATTTGCAACTATGTTCCCTTGATCAGAGAGAGGCCCAGCTGGCCTAGGCAGACAGTTTACTCCTGGTGCAACGGAAGCCTCCTGTTTGCTCTAGCTCTGTGGCTGCCGGCCTCCATCTTGGCAGGGTTAATTTGCATACAGTTGCTCTGATTGGCTGGTGGGTGTGGCTTAAGCATCCTGGAGAAACAGTCAATTTCAATATTACTTTTTTATTAGGTTAAATTTGAATGGATTTAAATTTTTAAATCTAAAATAATTGTTCATCTTTCAAAATGTTCAGGTTTCTAGACTTAAAAAACTGTATTCTTACTTTTGAAATCTAACATTCTGTTTGCCCCTTTTCTCCTTTGTCAAAAATGACATACATGCCCAATTTTGCTTCACTATCTTTGGAATTTTCATGTTTATGTGAATCCCCCATGTGCATGTTATTAAAATTTAATTTTCTCCTCTTAATCTGTCTCTGATCATTTGAACATTAGCCCAGCTAGAAGAATAGAGGGGGGGGGAGCTTTATTTTTGTTAGCCCCACAAATGAAACTGGACCACTATCTTAACATCACACACCAGTTTGGCTCAGTGGATAGAGCATCAGCCTGCGGACTGAAGGGTCCCAGATTCTATTCCAGTCAAGGGCATGTACCTTGGTTGCAAGCACATTCCCAGTAGGGGGTGTGCAAGAGGCAGCTGATGAATATTTCTCTCTCATCAATGTTTCTCACTCTCTATCCCTCTCTCTTCCTCTCTGTAAAAAGTCAATAAAATATATTTTTTTAAAAATAACTCAAATTGGATTAAAGTCTTGAATGTAAGATTTGAAATCATAAAAACTCAAAGAAAATAAGCAATAAAAGCCTTGACATCAGTCTTAGCAATGATTTTTTTATTTTGACAACAAAAGCAAAAGCAAGAAAAGCAAAAATAGGGTCAAATACACGGTGACTGAAAATAACTTGATGTTGGGAGGTGGGCACACAATGCAATATGATCATGTATCATAGATATGTACACTTGAAACCTGCATGATCTCATTAACCAATGTCATGCCAATAAATTTAATAATTAAAAAAAGAAGCCCTTGATGGGTGGCTCAGTTAATTAGAGCATCGTCCTATTCACCAAAAGGATTTTGGGTTCAAAACCCTGCCTGGGTTGTGGGTTCAATTCCCATTCAAAGCGAGTAAAGGAAGCAACTGATTGATATTTCGGTCTCACATTGATGTCTCTCTCTCTCTCTCTCTCTTCCTCTCTCTCCCTTCCTCTCTCTAAAAAGCCCATAAAAACATATTCTTGGTGAGATTCTTTTTTAAAAAGGCAAAGCAAAAATAAGTAAGTGGTATTACATCAAACTAAAAAGCTTCTGCACAGCAAAGGAAACCATCAACATCATGAAAAGGCAGCCTATCTACTGGGAGAAAATATTTGCAGATCACATATCTAATAAGGGGTTAATATCCAAAATATGTAATGAACTCATATAACTCAATAAAAAAACTACCAATCCAATTTAAAAATGGCAGAGGTGGATTCAGGGACATGGAAGCATGAAACAGAATGCGGAATCTCTGAAGGAAGGTGGGGGAGGGTGGGTGGGTGGGAGGTAATCAGCCAAGGACCTTTTATGCATATATGCATGGACCCATGGACATAGACAATGGGGTGGTGAGGGCCTGAGGCAGGAAGTGGGATGGAGGGGGATTAATGGAGGGGAAAAGGGGACATATGTAATACTTTCAACAATATAGAATTATTTTTTTAATTATATAAAAAATGAAAATAAAAAATGGGCAGAGGATCCGAATAGACATTTTTCCAAAGAAGACATACAGATGGCCAATAGGTACATGAAAAGGTGTTCCACATCACTAATCGTCAAGGAAATGCAAGCAAAACCACAATGAAGCATCACCTCACACCTCTTAGAATGGCTATTATCAAAAAGACAAGACATAAGTGTTGTCAAGGATGTAGAGAAAAAGGAACCCCTGTGCACTGTTGATGAGAGTGACACTATGGAAAAAAGTATGGAAGTCCCTCAAGAAATTAAAAATAGTACTACCATATGATCCAGCAATCCCACTTCTGGATATTTATTCAAAGGAAAAAAAAATTAACTTGAAAAGATAACTGCATTCCATGCAGCATTATTTACAACTAGAGGCTTGGTGCATGAAATTTGTGCACAGGGTTGAGGGGAGGTCCCCTCAGCCAGGCCTGCATCCTTTCATAATCCAGGACCCCCCAAGGGATGTTGAGCCTAAACCGGCAGTCGGACATCCCTCTCGAAATCCAGGACACTGCATGCATCAGTGAATGTACTTTTCATAGAGGTAAAAGGTATCTTGCTGTTGTATGGGCACCTACATTATTTTGCCCTGATTATAAAAAGTAGTACATATCAGGTGTACCAGTTAACAATGCTGATTTTTTTCAATAGATGGAATTATACCTATGTTGATATATATATGTGATTTGAAATGTATGCTATTTTGTTGTATTGACAACAAGCCTCAAAACTTCATATGTCAAATTTTCTGAAGGTGTTAACATCATAGATATATTTACGCTTAAAAATGTCAAATTTCATGCCAAAGAAAAGAGCATTTGTGGGAAGTTTTAATTCATTACTTTATTTTAAAGAAAAGTGGTGCTGAAAGTTATCATATACTTCGGGAAGCTTATGGTGAACATACTCCATCTCAAGATACTTGTTTCAACACTGGTTGAAAGGCATTAAAAGTGACAATTTCGATGTGAAAGACAAAGAACGTCCAGGTCAACCAAAAAAGTTTGAAGACCAATAATTACAAGCATTATTGAATAAAGATGTATGTCAAACTCAAAAACAACTTGCCAGAAAGATTAAACGTTGCTCAGCAAACAATTTCTGATCTTTTACAGGTAATGGAAAAGATTTGAAAGGAAGGAAAATGGGTGCCACATCAATGAAAGACAAAAGGAAAACCAAAAATTCATCAGTAAAACGTTGCTTCAATGGCATGAAAGAAAATCTTTTTTGCATCAAATTGTGACTGGCGATGAAAAGTGGATTTATTTTGAGAATCCCAAATGCACAAAATCATGGGTTGATCCAGGTCAACCATCAACATCAACTGCAAGGCCAAATCACTTCAGAAATAAGACAATGCTCTGCATTTGGTGGGATCAGGAAGGTGTGGTGTATTATGAACTTCTAAAACCAGGTGAAACCATTAATACTGATCGCTACCAACAACAAATAATCAATTTGAACCATATTTTGATCATGAAACGACCAGAATGGGCCAGAAGACAGGGCAAAGTAATTTTGCTTCATGATAACTCACCATCACACACTTTAAAACCCCTGGGAAGTTATTAACCCACTCACTGTATTCACCAGACCTTGCTCCTTTAGATTACCACTTGTTCTTGATCGATGGCACATGCACTTTCTGAGCAGCACTTCAAAATGTACAAGAAGTGGAAAATTGGGTCTCTGAATGGTTTGCCTCAAAACAAGAAAAGTTCTATTGGGACGGTATTTACAAATTACCTGAATGTTAGGGGAAATGTGTAGCTAGCGATGGACATTACTTTGAATAAAGCACTTTTTAAAAATGTATTTTATTGATTTTTTTTTTACATAGAGGAAAGGAGAGGGACAGAGAGTTAGAAACATCGATCAACTGCCTCCTGCACAAGCCCTACTGGGGATGTGCCCACAACCAAGGTACATGCCCTTGACTGGAATCAAACCTGGGACCTTTCAGTCTGCAGGCCAACGCTCTATCCACTGAGCCAAACCAGTTAGGGCTGAATAAAGCACTTTTGATGTTTCTCTTGAAATTATCGTTTTTTTCTTTGATTACAAAATCTGCATTATTAACCGGTACACCTAGTAACATGATCCTTCTGAGGCAGTAGTACCATTTTCCCCATCTTATGGGTGGAAAAACTGAAGCAGAGAGAAATTAAGTAATTGGCTTTGTCACACAGTTATAAGTGTCAGAATCAGGGCTGACCACAAAATGTGCAAGCCAGAGTCCATGCACGTCATCGCTGCATCATCCTGTTTTTTCAGTGTTAAATCTAAGAGACTGTTCCCAATATATAGGGTAGGGTCCCTAGGCCTGGCCAGCAATCAGGGCCAGCTGGGGGGTGACCGGGAGGTGGAGCAATTGGGGGAGCCCCCACTGGCACCCGCAATGGCTGGTGACCTGGCATCACCCACTG
Source organism: Murina feae (assembly GCA_004026665.1). Lineage (NCBI taxonomy): Eukaryota > Metazoa > Chordata > Mammalia > Chiroptera > Vespertilionidae > Murina > Murina feae. The sequence continues at coordinate 2,019 of PVJC01038961.1, read as the reverse complement.
GCCAGCTCCACCCTTGATTGCCGCTGCTGGTCACCTCCCTCTCAGGAGGGATAGATGCTCAGTGCAGGTGGTCAGTGCACATCATAGCAACCAGTCATTCCACCAGTCATTTTGCCATTTGGTCAATTTGCATATTAGGGCTTTATTATATAGGACTAGAGGTCTGATGCACAATTCAGTCCCTCAGCCCAACCTGCCCCCTCTTGGATTCCAGGACCCTGGCTCCTAACCAGATCCTCTGGCAGGGATCAGGCCTAAATTGGCAGTTGGACATCCCTCTCACAATCCAGGACCGCTGGCTCCTACCTGCTCTCCTGCCTGCCTGTCTGATCATCCCTAACCACTTGCCTGCCTGCCTGATGCCCCTAATTGCTTGCCAGCCTGCCTGATCACTCCTAACCACTCTGCCTGCCTAATCACCCCTAACCACTCTGCCTGCCTGCCTCATCATCCCTAACCATTCGTCTGCCTGCTTGATTGCCCCTAACCACCTATGCCTCAGCCTCCACCACCACAGCTTCATCCGGAAGGACATCCAGAATGACGTCCGGAAGGTCATTTGGCTGTCCAGTCTAAATAGCATATTATGCTTTTATTATTATAGATAGCCAAGACATGGAAGCACCTCAAGTGTCCATCAATGGATGAATGGATAGAGAATGTGAATATATAAAGTTGTTTCCTCAAAAATGTATACACATTTTAACAGCTAATAGCTCAATTTTGAAAATGAAATGTATTTATAATTACTCAAATTGTGTGTATACATTTTGGGGGGACACCCTATATAGATGGAATGTTATGCAGCTATATAAAGAAATTCTTGCCATTTGCAGCAATATTAATGGACCTTGAAGGCCTTCTACAAAGTTAAATAAGTCAGACAGAAAAAGACTAATACTGTATGACCTCACTTATGTGTGTAATCTAAAAAATAAACAAACTAAAAAAAACCCTCATAGATATAGAGAACAGATTTGTAGTTGCCAGAGGTAGGGCAGGTGGGAGCTGGGATGGGTGAAATAGATGAAGAAAGTCAAAAGTTACAAACTTCCAGTTATAAATAAGTCATGGGATGTAATGCCCAGCATGATGACTATCCTATATAATAAAAGCCTAATATGCTAAGTGTCTGGTTGTCTGGTTGTTTGTTCAACCAATCAAAGCATAGTATGCTAATGATATGCTAAGGCCTCTAACACTCGCTGTGATGTGCACTGACCACCAGGTGGCAGATGCTCCGACCAGTAGGTTAGCTTGCTGTTGGGGTCCTGCCTATTGGGACTGAACAAGACGGACTGGACATACCTGGAGCCCTCCCACAGTTCCTCTCTGGCTGGCCAACCTCCCACATCCCTCCCGGCCCCAATCGTGCACCAGTGGGATCTTTTTGCCTGGCCTGTGCCCTCTCACAATCCAGGACCCCTGGGGAAATGTCAGAGAGCTTGATCCCACAGGACAGACCAAAGGAGCTCACTGGTGCACGAATTTGTGCACTGGGCCTCTAGTAGTTAATAATACTGTACTGTATATTTGAAGTAGCTAAGAGAGAAAATCTTAAAAGTTCTCATCATAAGATAAATGTCAACTAGACTTACTGTAGTAATCCTGTCATAATATATACAAATATCAAATCATTATGTTGTACACCTAATCTATAATAATAAAAGCTCAATATGCTAATTAGACCAGACATCCTTCCAGATGACCTTCCGGACGAAGCTGGGGCTGCAAGGGAAGCCTGAGTCCCAGGTGCTAGAGGAAAGTCAGTGCTGGCAGCCGGAGGAAGGAAGGCCTACTCTTGCATGAATTTCATGCACTGGGCCTCTAGTTTATACTAATAAAAGGGTAATATGCTAATTAGACTGGGAACCTTTCAGATGTTGTTCCAGACAAAGTCATGGTGGTGGGGCCAAGGCAGAGGCAGTTAGAAGTGATCAGGCTGGCAGAGGGTGGCAGTTGGGGATGAGCAGTTGGAGGCGATCAGGTGGGGGGGGGCAGTTGAGGGTGCTCAGGCTG
>PVJC01038960.1:0-16504 GCA_004026665.1 Murina feae | reverse complement strand
AAAAAAAATCTTTTGTCATGTTTTTACCTTGTTACATTTTCTCAATTAGATAAATCCTTCTTTGAGATATTTTTCCCCATTATCTGGTTGTAAATCAATTCATATTTTTAAAATAAATGTAGTACTCATGAATTGAGAAATATAGTTACCTAGATTCTTTAATTCACCATGCTAAAATGCTGAATTTCAATAACTGATTTGCTAACAAATAATTAATTTAAGTTCTACATTTAAATGACTCTTCAATTACTTCAGAATTCCAAAAGATAGTTTAAGTACAGTAAGTGACAACTGAGGGGAAAAAATCGATTTTTTGGATCTCTCCATTAAAATAAAAGATTCAAGATAAAATTTTTCTAAGCTCTTTATTCAACTGATTAAACAGTTGAACATTCATCCCTTTTATTTTATTTTTTTAATATATTTTATTTTTACAGAGAGGAAGGGAGATGGATAGAGAGTTAGAAACATCGATGAGAGAGAAGTATCAATCAGCTGCCTCCTGCACACCCCCCACGGGGATGTGCCCGCAGCCAAAGTACATGCCCTTGACTAGAATCAAACCAGGGACCCTTGAGACTGCAGGCTGACGCTCTATCCACTAAGCCAAACTGGTTAGGGCAACTCATCCCTTTTAGAAGAAGGTATATAATACTTACTGTAGTCAAGGGATTTGGGGTCGGTATGGGAAGCAAGCCTGCACCAGGCATCAGACTTGTCATGGTTGGAGCAGGAACCAATAAAGAGAGGGCTTTCGATTCCTCTGGGATTTTACCTGCAGAGGCAAGTTTCAAACATTACAGAAAGCAGAAACACCACACAAACCTTACACTATGATTTTACAATTACCCTTGTACTTAAAAAATAATAATAATAAATGAATCTATCTATCAGATCCGTATAAAGAAATAAATTACAACATAAGTCTTTCCTTTTATCCTGCTCTACTAGGAAAAATAAAAGTGAGCAAAATTTCAAAGACTAACAATCTCATTAATGGAATATTATTTTAAAAACTGAATAATGTAGACAATTATTTAACACTTTGAGCTATGGGTCACCTGTACTGGAAACTTAATGTTCATGAACCAAACGATATCAAGCATGGACGCTTTCCCAGGACGGTGTTTTCGCGGTGATCGAAAGTTGTGTTACACATGACAACCGTTCGTGTTGGCTGCATCACTAATAGCACACAGAACATCAGATACAGAAAAGAAGAACATTTTTTAAAGTTTAATCCCCAGAAATGGCAAATAACCAAATTAGTCAAAAAAAAGAAAAAGAAAAAACAAATATGTGCGAATTGAAATTTGTTCCTTACTGAGTGCCCCTATCCTATTATTGAAACTACCTACTTGTGATGCAAACAAATTTGATAACCCTTCCAATAAATTCCATTTAATTTCAAGTAGACAGATAAAAACAAGAACCTACTGCATGAAATCAGCTTCAATTTAAAAATAAGCTTACACCCATTCAGTTAGTAAGTCACCTCCCAACGCCAGGAATGCTCAAAAGAACCCAGGTCCAAAGAATATGCCTTGGGAAACTGCTAAAACTTTTTAGAATAACTAATAAAGTAAGTTCCCTAATCTCAGGAAACGTTTTAAATCATTGACTTTTAGAACCAATTTGTGTATACTTATCTGAAGAGGATCCCTAAATGTGTTGCTTATAAACATCTTTTAATAATAACACTGAAATAACCTTAGATGCTAAGAAAAAAATTCCTGACTAAAAACTAAAAATTTACTGACATAAGTCCATCAACTTGTGATATTTAATTACTGAATTCTAATCAATTAATTTTAATAAGGACTTCAACTTCCATGCATTTTTCCTGGTCTTCTCTCTCTCTTACAGTTCCCCTCTTCCCCTAAAAAAATTTACTTCTAAAAAAGTTGACTACAGTGCCCTAGCCAGTTTTGCTCAGTGGATAGAGCATCAGCCTGAGAACTGAAGGGTCCCAGGTTCAATTCTGGTCAGGGCACACGCCAGGTTGTGAGCTTGATCCCCAGCGGGTGTGGGAGGCAACCAAAAGATGTCTCTCTCCCTCTCTATCACCCCTTCCTTCCACTCGCTCTAAAAATCAATGAAAAAATATCCTCGGGTAAGGATTAACAACAACAAAAAGTTGACTACATGTAGCTATGTGGAAGAACTACTCATAATTGGTTAGCTACAGATTTCTATTATGAGTTCAACAATAATTTAAAACACAGTTTATAAATCATGTTAAACTGAAAATAGCACATGGAGTAAGTTTTTTAAAAGCATCATGCTAGGTTTTAGTGGTAAAAACTCTTATTTAAAGCAACCAGATATGCAAAGATAAACCTCTAAACAATATTATCTAAACGTATCTCTAAACATGAATGGAATTCAAGATGGATTTTAAAACTTGCTTTTAATAATGGTTACACCTTATTTACAGGAACAAAAAAATTACATTAGCTTTAATAAATGCCTACTTTTTTCTAACCTTTGAAACATTTAATTTACTAATTTCAAAAACAGCTATTTTATTATTTGTGTAAATTCTGCATAAGCACAAATTTTTTAACATGCATAAAGACAAATGAAAGATAGGCCTTACTAGAAATATCAAATAACAATATTTTATATTTAATAGTTACTAGTATTAATACATATATCTGTATACCCACAAATATACTATACTATTTATACTGCTATTAGGCATGTTTTGTTATAAACAGGAATTATTTTTTAAATGTTTGTAAAACCTAAATACATCTTGATAAATCAACTTAAGTCCTACAGTTATAAACTGTACTCTGCTACCCGAATGTTCCAACCTAAAGTCCCAATTTAATATTATTTGTCAATTAAATAAGCCAAATAATCCATACAAGAGGTGTAAAAAGATTACAAAAGCAGTAAGAGTATTCAACACAGGCCAAAAGTTGAATACTTAATATTATAAAGCCTTTCACTGTGGACTTCAAAAAAAAAAAAAAAGCATCAGCACACTGACTCCCACTGCCTTTGATAGTAGTAAAAACTATTATAAAGCCTAACTGCAAGCACACTAATTTTTTCTTATCCTAATTATTAAAGATACTTAAAGAAAGTTCCATTAATTTCCAAGATAGAATTTATCGAACTTACCCTCTAAATACTATCAGCACATAAAAGTGTGAAACAAATAAGCATTTAGCATTTTTCCCAAATTATACTCAATGACAACTGAGAGAACAATGTTTCTCACTGTATTAAATTAATAGCCCTAAACCTCAGAATCCATTTAGAAGCTAGTAAACTCTGAGTATTTCTCAACAAAAAATTTAAACAAACAGAGAAACACACACATGAAAGTATTTAATAGCTTCTCAAATATCCATTCCCCTCACAGGCAACTAGGTCTTTATAAGGAGATGTTATTTTCCATAATGAATAACTATCATTAAAGTGAAAGTCTCTTTGTGTCCTCTACCCCAGACTGTTATGAGAAATTTACTTATTTTCCATGATTCTGTATGGCTAAAATTCTAGCAGGGAGGATGCCATCTGTTGATTTTTGTAAGACGTATACACTTGGGAGAAAAACTGCAAAATGTTGCACTGAGGTCAGAAAAATGTTTCTAACAATCTTATCAGTGTTTCAAGGACAAATGTACTGATCAGTCTATAAACACCAATTAACATTCCCACTGAGCATCCTAATACTCACTGTATCCTAATTTACTGTGAAAATTTATTTTATCTTAAGATTGAGCTCTGCTGATCATCTCCCCATATATTTTGCAATGCAATGTTATGAATCCTTAATGGAATACCATTTACAAAGAACTGGAAAACCAGCTCACAAGTTAAAGTGAAAGAGATTTAACAAAACAAAAACAAAAAAGGGACAAAATAAAGAAAAAGAAATTAAAGTAAAGTAAAACAATAAAAAACAGAGACAGGGCGTCCATCTTCTGCGGTTCAGACTCCGATCTCATTTCCCCAATGAAGGTTTCACTTGACGGCAGGTTTAGTGGCATGGCAAACAATGCCTAACTCAGGCAAGTGTCAGGCAAGTGTAACAGGTCTGCCTTGGCCAGTCTAGTCATCTAATAATGCACAAATATCACATAGAGAAAACATACAAAACCAAATTAATAGTCAAAATCCATCTACCAGAAAATGTGGACATAAAGTTATGACTGATGATTAGGCTGACAATCTTGTTATGTCTGACCTTATCTTTTTTTTTAAGTGTTAACATTTATAAAAATAAATCTGAGATGCACACAACAACAAAAAGAGGTCATATTTGGACAAGCATAATGAAAGTATATTTATTTTGAAATGGCATGTTTCATTGACAATAGCTAATGCTTACTATGTATGAAACTATTACACATCAAACATTACATATACAGCTTAGAATCTCCTCACAATGTCTATTTTTTTAAACCTAGCAAAGTGAAAGAAACTAAAATCTTTTTCTATGGTTTTCTCATTTCTTTCATAATGATATTTCTATAACATCAAGAAAAGAATGAAATATGAAATAAATAGAACACTACTTACAGTATCACAATACATCTCTCTTATAACTTACTCCATTGGAAATCCTTCTTTGGTTTATTTCAAACTCACTTTGCTATCTTTTTTTGGTACAATATATATAATACTTTATTACTTTGCAGTGCATAATCGGATCTTTAAAGGCTCACTATGACATTTTTTAGGTTCTATAAATTTATCTTAGTTGTATTTTATTTAATGAAAAATGTGTGTCTGAATGTTTTTCTAATATCAATTATTTTATAGGTAAGTATTCTAAACCAGCAGTCACCAACCTTTCAGACCCCATGGACCACCACTGGTCCGCAGACCACCGGTTGGCGACAGCTGTTCTAAAACACGTAACTAAATTGAATAAAAATATTTAAATTTTCATGTTCAAAAAGGCGAAACTTTGCCTCAAAATGGTATTAAAGATGCATTTATTCATCTCTATCAAACAAAACAAACGAAATAAGAAACCTCTATGTGCCCATAACTTTGAACATTTATGACAAATTAGAGCCAGGGTTTCTCAAATACTATATCAAAAGGTTCTATGGGACTACAGTAAGGTTTCAACAAGCAACAACTGATAAACTTCTTCCTTCTAATTCAGTAATGAGCCAACATGATATAATACCTGGTGCTGCTAATGACTCACTTTTATGATATAATATTCCCGTTTAATAAACCTCCGTTCCCCCCATGAAATTTACTTCTTGTGAAATCGGTATGAACTTGGTTTGCATAACTAAACCATTACCAGCTCTTTCCTCACCTGGCTCTCCAATTTTAGGCTCAGTATCTCCTTACAGTAGATAAGGACAGAGTTAGCAAATAATTAGCTTTAATCCATTTTTATTTTCCCTACCCCACTCTAACCCCACGGCATAGGAAAAATACTTTAAAATTTATCTGAAAAAATCCAGAATGTTCTATTCTTGGACTTCAAAAATAAAAGAATGACACTCGCAGTATCTGACTAATGTTTTTGACATCTCAGAATAGCATTCTGAAATAAGCATAAAACCTTAAAAGTATGGCAAACTGTTCAGTATACATTATTTTAATGTTGGCCTAGTTTTTAAAAGAGGTTTTAAAATATTACATATGAAAGTACAAATTTTCAGGTAAAATTATTGTGTTGCGAAGTTAGCACCATCCGTCAGTAAAAATATGTTTTAAAGACATATATATAACCCAATTCTAAAATGCCATAGTCAGTGCTCTAGATAAAAGTTAATTACACACCAGAACTGTCAAATTCAGCACAGCTTATTATATGAGTGGCTCTGTAAATAGAAGTTACTAAAAAATAAATATTAGTAATCATTTGCTCTTAAAGCAGGTTAAGTCATAAAATTTAACAAGTAACTATAATGTCTCAGCCTTGTTCCCATCTTCAACACCTATTTCTTTGATGAAGGAAATTTACTTTTCATGATTTTTCTTCAATTACTCCTTCCCCCACAAAAAAAAATGCCAGAAGAAAAAAAGTAAATTCCAGTTGCATAGCAATCTTAAGAGAGTATTTTAAAGCTTCAATTACGAATGTTTTCTTATAACCATAAATATCACTTCACCCCAATTTGGCAAAATGTGCACATTTTTTTATTTATATAATATCACTAATGTTGTATACACAGAGGCAAGTGCTTGCTTACTCATTTATACATTTAAAATAATTTCCCCAAATAACCTTTTTTTTTTCTGGAAGCTTTCTTTACAGCATGCGAATTAACTAGAGAAAGCCAAAGTAAACCAGAGAAGCCAAATATTGTTTAATGTTTATTTTTTAAACTTACATTAAGTAACAAATGAACCTTTTTAATATATTTTATTAATAAAAATGCTTTCCTTCTCCAAATTTCATTCTCACTTACACACATGCCAGAGCACTCTCTACTTGCCAATTTCTAAGAAAGTCAAAGGTAATTAACAGAACAGAGATTAAAATAGAAGAAAACATGTGAGGTACCAACCTTCTGCACAAGGAACAACTATCAGAGCTCTGTCAATAAAAACCGTGTTAGTTAGATGCTGGGCCACGCCAACACTTGATCGGTCACGAAACTTAACATAACATACTTTGGAAGAAAAAGCAAGAGGTGCGTTGCTGCAAGATAAAAAGAAAAACAATTAGACAAACATTTGGCTGGTTCCGTCATTTTCACTAAAAATTTTTCTGAGAACTTCACAGAATCAAGACTTGCAAAGTTTTATTGCTAAAGATCATTAAGACATCAAATAGCAAAACTTACTCTTTTAATGATGATCTGTCTGCAAAGACTAGTGATAACTAAGCAGGCCTTTAGCCTTGTAAAAATTTTAAATTTAAAAACTTTACATTTAAATTATTAATCTGAGCAAAATGTGAAAACAACGGCTTAACCCAAAGATGTTGAACTAGATAAATACTTTATAAAATACCTTTATAGAAGCACCAATCTGCAAGACTTAAAATTTGGTAACGTCTGAGCCTTCCCTGGCACATTTAAATTTCTAAAAACTTCATTAACAATCTTAAAAGCAATGAGATAATATGAAATTAAGGTCTTTTGTATATAGTAGACTACTTCAGGCTAGACATTGTGATTTTCCAGACAAAAGATTTCACAAACAAAATGTTACATATTACATGCAAAAGAGTAAAGACTCTTACAAGTCCTACTAGATTTAGTTCATCTAGGCAAGTTTATAGTAACAAGGAAATGGCACAGATTAAAGCAATTCTTTCATAATATGAATCTATCTTGTTAGAATGCAAAACACACTATACTCATGGATGATCATTTTATCAACCTGTCCATAATTATGTTTAATTAAAGTGTTTATTACCTTTAACAAGAAAAAAATTACCCAAATAAAATATATACCAGGTGAACTGGTTAATGCGGATTATTTCAATAGATGGAGTTACACATATGTTGATATACATGTGATTTTATATGTATGCTATTTTGTTGCATTGACAGCAAGCTTCAAAACTTCATATGGTAAATTTGCTGAAGGTGTTAACATCACAGATATTTTTACACTAAAAAATGTCAAATTTTCTGCCAAAAAAGAGCATTTGCAGGAAATTTTAATTCATTATTTTGAAGAAAAGTGCTGCTGAAAGTTATCATATACTTCGAGAAGCTTATGGTGAACATGCTCCATCTCAAGATACTTGTGAACACTGGTTTAAACTTTAAAAGTGATAATTTCAATGTAAAAGACAAAGAATGTCCAGTTCAACCAAAAAAGTTTGAAGACCAAAAATTACAAGCATTATTGGATGAAGATGCATGTCAAACTCAAAAACAACTTGCAGAAAGATTAAATATTGCTCAGCAAACAATTTCTGATTGTTTACAAGCAATGGGAAAGATTTTAAAGGAAGGAAAATGGGTGCCACAGCAACTGAACGAAAGACAAATGGAAAACGGGAAAGTCATCAGTAAAATGTTGCTTCAACGGCATGAAAGTCATTTTTGCATCGAATTGTGACTGGCGATGAAAAGTGGTTTATTTTGAGAATCCAAACGCACAAAGTCATGGGTTGATCCAGGTCAAACATCTACATTTACTGCAAGGCCAAATCGCTTTGGAAAAAAGACAATGCTCTGTTGTTTAGTGGGATCAGGAAGGTGTGGTGTAGCATGAGCTTCTAAAACCAGGTGAAACCATTAATACTGATCACCACTGACAACAAATAATCAATTTGAACCACACTTTGATCGTAAAATGACCAGAATGTGCCAGAAGATATGGCAAAGTAACAATCATGATAACACACTTCAAAACCAGTTAAAGACACGTTAAATAACCTTGCCTGGGAAGTATTAACCCACCCGTCATATTCACCAGACCTTGCTCCTTCAGATTACCACTTGTTCCGATGGATGGCACACGCACTTTCTGAGCAGCACTTCAAAACATATGAAGAAGTGGAAAATTGGGTCTCTGAATGGTTTGCCTCAAAACAAGAAAAGTTCTATTGGGACGGTATCCACAAATTACCTGAAAGATGGGGGAAATGTGTAGCTAGTGATAGACATTACTTTGAATAAGGCACTTTTGATGTTTCTCTTGAAATTACCGTGTTTTCTTTGATTACAAAATCCGCATTATTAACTGGTTCACCTGGTATATCTAGTCCTATATAATCCTATAAATAAAGGGGTAATATGCAAATAGACCCTAACAGCAGAACAACTTGGAATGACTGGTCACTATGACACACACTGACCACTAAGGGGGCAGAAACTCAATGCAGGAGCTGCCCCTGGTGGTCAGTGCGCTCCCACAGGGGGAGCTCTGCTCAGCCACAAGCCGGGCTGACAGCTGCCAGCACAGCGGCGCTAAGGATGTCTGACTGCAGCTTAGGCCTGCTGCTGGCAAGTGGACATCCCCCAAGGGGTCCCAGACTGTGAGAGGGCACAGGACAGGCTGAGGGACCCCCTTCCCCTGAGTGCACAAATTTTTGTGCACCGGGCCTCCAGTATATAACATAAATGTACAATATTTTAAAAGGTTAAGGTTTTTCATACTCAAAAAAAAGAGATTATTTGAAAATATCAGATATGCCTTGTACAATAACAGTAATTTAATTATAAAACAGGTCAAGGGCATTTACCATAATCCTAAGTCTAGTAAATGGCAAAGATAGAACTTAAAAGTCTAATCATTTAGTTCCAAATTTCAAGCAACCTTTACCATTCAATTAATCAAGAATTTTAAAACAATCTTAACATACTATTTAATTAGTAAATATTCATCATTTTTTAAATTTAAAAAGTCTTTCGGATATAGCAACAAATCCATCTTGATACTGGTTAAATATACATATTTATGCTGTTGATCAAAAACTGTGATAGCCCGGTTAGTGTGGCTCAGAGGCTGAGCATGGACCTATGAACCAGGAGGTCACAGTTCAATTCCCAGCCAGGGCACATGCCTGGGTTGCGGGCTCTATCCCCAGTGTGGAGTGTGCAGGAAGCAGACAATCAGTGATTTTCTCTCATCACTGATGTTTCCATCTCTTTCCCTCTCTCTTCTTCTCAAATCAATAAAAATATATTTTAAAATAATATAAAATGTGATAATATATATTTGCATTTGGAACCTGAAACTATTCATATTATTAACACAACTAGGCTAATTCAAGTTGCAGAAATAAAAATAGAGCTACCTCTTTCTCACCCAACTTAACTCAATTCACTCCTGCCTACTGCCATCCAATTCAGGTTTTGGCGAGCCCACACCAACGTGCCCTCCCTCAGCCCGGAACTCAACAGCTAAGCTGATCACTTCATGTATTTGTCACTGAGGTTAAATACACACATCCACAATTAATTCCTTTACATTACCAAGTCTCCAACTTAAGTCTCTTAGCCCTAAATTCCCAGATCCAAGAGCTTGCTGAAATGCACCTTGATAGTCACCTGGCCTACCCCTTAATCAGTCTTAAAACTCATCCTTCTCCTTCCTCACCAGTTCTGCCCATTGTCCTGTACTTCACAACATAGTTAAAGATACCACTTTACCTAAGTCAGAAATCTAGAAGTCACTAATGTGAACACCATTAGTACAATACACCAAGTATTTCCAAATCTGCTTCTGGCTACATGGTAACATTCCATTTCTTTGCTCCTTGAAGTTAAATGTAGCCATGCAAATTGCTTTAGCCAGTTAAATTCAAGCAGAACTGCCATGTCACTATTCAGTAGTTTAAGGACCATTGCTCAGCCCTTTTCCTCTGCTACAGTGACCAGCAACACTCAAGAGATGAGTGGCTGATAGATACATCAGCTTCATCTCGGAAGGAGTGACCACAATGAGTTCTCCACCCTACCAGTTTAGTATAAGAAATAATCTTTCTTTAAAAAAATTTTTTTTATTTATTTCAGAGAGGAAGGGAGAGGGCTAGAGAGATAGAAACATTAATGATAAGAATCACCGATCAGCTGTCTCCTGCATGCCCCAACTGGGGATCGAGCCTGCAACCCAAGCATGTGCCCTTGGCCGGAATCGAACCTGAGACCCTTCAGTCCATAAGCCAACGCTCTGTCCACTGAGCAAAACTGGCCAGGGCAGTGTAATCTGTTTTTAATCAAACTCCTGAGATTTGGGGATTGTTTCCCTCCTTGATATTTCCTTCTTCTTCATACAATTGTTCATTAAATCCAGTGTCGCATTAATTCAAGCTTTATCATTTCCCATCTGTATTACTACAATGACTCCTAACCAATCATACTGCCTTCATCTTAACTCCTAATTAATGGTCTTCACAAAAGCTGCCAGTGATCATTCTAAACCCTAACTTTCATTATGTCACTCCACTGCTTAAATTTCTTCAAAGATACCCTCTGTTCTTGTTTATCATCTAAATGCGCCCAGAAATCCAGGCATAAAAATACTTGTGGTTCCCAGAACACATCCAGAACATCTGGGCCATCTTTGTACATATTGTTCCATTTGTTTACCATGTCCCTGTAACTCCCTTTTTGAATGGTAATCCCACTTTTCTTCAAAGCTCAAGTTTCCTGGAAAGTCATTTTAAGATATCAAAGTGATTAGGTACCCATCTTATATGTGCTACCAAAAAACCTTCTACATACTTTCAGCACAGGCCTTTCCCATGTGAAACTCTCAACAGATGTGTAAACTTTAAGACACAACTGATTAGCCACATTTCACTGGCTAACCAGCAACCTATAATTTGGGTGGCTTGACCAAATTAACTAGCAACAATAAGATTCCCTTTCTTTTGCCTGGAAAGTTACTTGGAGTCAGGGCTTGAATCAGATGCCAGATGAGTAGAAAATAGGCCTGTAAAGAAACTGTGCAAATACACAGAAACAAACCGAGCTCACAAAGACTCTTACAAGAGGCTTTATACCTTAGATTGAAACCTTTTTGATTCCTAGTCCCTGGTCTCTAGAGGCCTGGCTGTACTCTAGTCTTTATTCAATTTAATGAAATCTCCACTTTTTTCAATGTATCTTTCTTGAAGTAGGTTGCATAGCACTGTTTCTGTCTTGCAACCAAAAAAAAAAAATCTGACTACAATCAGCTACTAAAGTCCTAGCATCTGCAACAAGTACCAGTATACTCTCTTTAAGGACTGAAATTTAGAATCTGACCAACCACCACTGAAACATTTTCCAAATTGACAGATCTCTTTGGGAAAGAATGAAAACCTACATAATCAATGAAAATATATTTCCAAATACGCTGTTTGAAACCCATATCACTTCAAAAACCCATGTCACCAGAAAATGTGAGCCTGGTCAGTAAAGCCATGTCATACTACATATTAAAACATGCCACCAAGATTAAGTCCAGAAACAAATGAAAAATTCTGGTCTATTCTGAACAGCATTATCATAGAAGCATGGATAGTAGACATACATGGCTATACCATTGCTTTAAGCATTTTCTTCACTTTTATCTCCAATTACCTTCCTTAAAACAGAGAGTAAAGATCCATTTATAGATATTTATACAAATGTAAACGTGAGCTTTTCAGAAGAGGCAGTAATAGTTATTTTGACTATGATACTGTAGCAAGCATTAAGTACAGGTAATTAGTATCTCAGCAAACAAATGTGTATTTATCTATCTAGAAATCAGGATATTTCAAAAATCTTATATGTAAAGTTTTCTCTCTAGGTGGAAGAGAGAATGGTGACGGAAAAAATAAAATTAAATAAAAAAGTAAAGCTTTCTCTCTAGTATGTCTAAGCTATTAAGTAATTTTTTAATTTAATAGGATTATCATTTTATAATGAAATTTTTACTTTTTGAAAAGGGGTTACATTTTTCATTTGGTCTAAATGTATGCCTCTAAAGAAAGTAGCAGTATCCAAATGGCAAATTATACTTTGACCTCATTTGTTGAATTTTGTTTTTAAAATATAACACTTTCTACAATTGTTGTTTTTAAGTCAGAATTTCTGAGGATTTATGCAGAAATCACAAACCAACTTTTTGAGCATAATTTAAATTTCCTGGGCCCTAACTGGTTATTTTGTCTTTCATTAAACATGGTGATGACACTGCACAATTTTTTAAAAGGCAAGTTGGTAATAATATATCTAATATTTTATTATATTAATACATACCCTTTGAGGATCTATCACCAAAACATGGACAAAGTACATAGTTTATGTATGAAAATACTGACACATGAATTATAACAGGGTTTCTCAGTAGGGCTCCAGTAATACTCTGTATGGCACAATTCTTCCTTGCCTAAGACTTTCTAATATGAATGACTGACACTTACCCAATAAATGCCAGAAAGCCCTCCAATCATTATTGACAATCAAAAGTACACATTTCAAATGCTTGCTGCTCCCTAAAATCCACTTACACACACACACCCCGAAGCAAAACAGGCAGCCAGTACATCTCCAATGATATAACTAAGGATAGATTAGTCTGTAAATATTATTACTATAAGTAAAGCACTGAAAAATGCTTGTTTGTATAAACCCTTTGATCACACCATATTAAAATAAACACATATAAAAAGGACTTGAAAAAAACACATGGAAATGGAGAGAGGTTTTGGTAGGGTGGTGGGAGAGGTGGTATTTCTTTCTCTAATGTTCATCAAGTGACTATATTAGTTCTATTTTTTAACTAAATAAACTTAAGTAGTTGACAGATTTTGCCTTATTAGTACTTTAGAAGACCAGAGAGAAGAAGAAAATCAGCAAGCAAAAAATCAACAGTGTTGATGTTAGAAATAGTATTAGAAATCAGGGACAGGATCAATTCTGTCCCTTTGAAGGGAAGCACAATTCTAGGGTGTAGACAATTCTGATCTGGGTGCTGGTTACAGAGAAATGTTCATTTGGGATAAATAGACTTATCCATGCACTCTTCTATTGCACATTATACATCAATAAAAAGCTTGCTGCAAAAATTTCATACTGCCATTAACAGTGAAATGTATCTCTTCCATACAACTACTATTATTGCATTTTTATCCATTTCAACCCAAACCTGCAAACACATCTGTAATATATTGACCATATTACATGACAACTTCATTACAGAGCAGAGCACATGCTGTTAGTAAAGTATGTCAATATTTTTTTAAAACAGGAATAAGGAATTGCACTTATGGAAAAACTGGTTAAGGATTTTGCCTGTTATATTTATGTTAGTTTCATTAAACATATTACAGTTTGTGACACACTTCATTTTAATGTACAATGTTTAAATAAAGAGCTCTTTATTCTCTTTGACTTTTAAAGGGCAAGTAATTAACACTTGATTTCAAAAAACAGTTCATTACCAAGTGTCAGATAATTACTGGCAGCATGTTGCCACGCAATGCCACATCTCAACTATGTAAGTGGTACTATGTTGCCAATGAAGACTAGTCTATGATGTAGTTCTACCTACAAGATACCTTATTACCACAACCTTACAAGCAAGGTTAGTTTAGAAAGATTTACATACAAAATATTTTTACTGCATGATTCCAGTTCTTGCAGGATACAGCACTCCTCCAAGCACTTCTCAATTATTAAGAAGTTTCCAATGCTTCAATGGATAGCAGAAAGCATTTTCGAAAGTTAAGATGTTCAAAGCTATGTAAGGCACAGCTAGTCAACAAAGATGTGCGTGCACGTACACTTATGAAGTATGCTTGATAAAATATTACCTGAATGTATTCATGTAGAAGCAATCTATATAAAGCCAGATTATGAGTCATTCTACAAAACAAACTACAAGACACAGTATCAATGTCATGACTTTTAAAAAGGTGACAGGGGGCTGTTCTAGATGGAAGGAGATAAACCAAATGCAATGGGTGGAATCTGATTACAATGTAGATCAAAAAAAGAAAAAAAAGTATCAGAATGTTTGGGGGACTTTAAACATTAATTACTTGATCAATGTTACATTCCTCGGGCATGTCAACAGTGTGGCACTGTAGGAGACTGTGCTTGCCTTCCGAGATACATACTTACATGTGGAGGGATGAATGGCTATGGTGTCTACAACTACTGCACCTACTTGCAACAGGAGGGGAAGGTGGGAGGGGAGGGGGCGCTGAGAAGGGGGAGACAGACGGAAAGCAATCAACGTGGCCAGCGAGGAAGGCAGGTGAAGGAAACCTGGGCGTTCTTTCAGCTTTCCTGCACGCAGGAATTACTTCACAACAAGGACAGGGCTTTTGGAGCCAGCTTTTATCAATACCTAGGCAGTAGCAACGCGATATACAAACAGACAGAAAACTAAAGAAAGACTTACATGCCTCGCTATGAAATAAACCAAGGAGTCAAATACAAGTTTTTTTAAAAAGAAAAACACTGGACACCTCCTCTCCCTTCTTTCACAGGATTTCGACAGAATACACAAATATTGAGGATTTTAAGATTCTAAGCTCCATCATTTAAAGACAAACAAACAAAACACGTTACGCGTGTAAGAATCTGAACTACCCATAAACCCCTTAGAAATTCGGAGTAGAGAGTCTTACTGTAAAAGGGAAGTCTTACTTCAAAACACACTAACTTAGGAAGTGTCCGCGACCTGGCACATCCGGACGCTGACGAGCGTGCGGCAGAGAGAACCCTGCACCAACCGATCCTTCCTCCGCAAGGGCGAGGGCAGCGTGACCTTCCCGGGGGAAACACTAACCTGCCGCCGGGAGGGCGGCGGGACGGGATGCTCAGCCACACGGCGGGCGCGGTCACGCCGACCGAGAAGATGCTGAATCCGTGAGCACCGCCCTGGGAACAGGCAGAGCCTAACCCCGTGCGATCCCGGGCTTCCCGTCCGCCAACAAGGGCCTGGCACCGGGCCCCGGGCCCCGAGAAGCGGGCCGCGCTCCGGCGCCGTCCCCGCGGCTTTCGCATCGCGCACCAGGCGTCCGCCGCGAGGGCAGTTCGGGGCCCACCTGCGGCCATCTTAAGTTCTGGGGGGAAAGGGGAGGGGGAGACCCCGAACTGCAGGGTTCGGCGGCGAACACTCGTCCTGCAGCCACGGGGAAAAGGCAGCCTTTGTAAGAGCTCGGTGCAGGGATTAAGCCCCCAAAGCCCGGCTAACGAAAAGGTGGGATCACGGAGCCCTCGGCGCCCGGATCAAACGTGGGCACCCAGGTAAGGCCGAGCGGTCACGTGACGGGCACCGCGCGCCCCCGCCCGCGCTGCCCAGCGCCAGTCCCCAGGTCCCCATGGCGCCCGCGCCCCTCCCCCCGCCGAGCTCGAGCACTTACTCCGGGGGGTAGAGCCGCAGCTCCTCGATTTCTCCTAGGAAGGAAAAAAGCGTCCGCATCTGCTCGCTGGTCACCGCCGACGACAGGTTCGTCACCTGAATCACGGTCGTAGGGCTGAGGCCGAAGCCTAAGCCCAAACCGAAGCCGCCGCCGCTGTTCATCCCGCTCCCACGG
This sequence comes from Murina feae, assembly GCA_004026665.1. Classification (NCBI taxonomy): domain Eukaryota; kingdom Metazoa; phylum Chordata; class Mammalia; order Chiroptera; family Vespertilionidae; genus Murina; species Murina feae. The sequence continues at coordinate 585 of PVJC01038960.1, read as the reverse complement.
CTGCTCCCTTCAGTTCCCCAACGTCTGCGACGCGTCAGCGACGGAGCCGGGAAAGCAGAGCACGCGCGGCCGCGAGCGCGCTCCCGCTGGCGAGGTCCCGGCGGCGGGCAGGTCTAGCCGCTCATTTTCCAACTCGCCTGCTCCCGGGGCTGCGCGCGCCGCCGGAAGCGTCGCTCTGGCAACGCGGCAGCTCTCGCGAGGCTACGGCCTGTGGCTTACTGTCTACTGGGCAGTAGCTCTTGCTCCTCTTCTCGCCCGAGGGGTTTGTCGCCTTTGTTTACCCGGATGCAACTGGGCCAAGTCCTTGTGCTCCTATAAGCGTAGGAAACGCAGCTCTTTCCGGCCTTTACATAGGACTAGGGAACGGAAAGCCCGGCCTGCTGTTGCTGGAAAGGAACGACTCTAACATCACAGATAAATACTTGACCAAACTATAAACGCGTCGTTTTAATATACAGGCAGCTCCCTCACCCCAACTATTTAAAAAAATTGGCCCGCCTCATAATTGTGGGGGGAAAAATGTGGAAGTTTTACGAAACTTGTAAATTAGGGACAGAGGTAGCAAGATCAAGGTTGTGCGGTCAT
>PVJC01038959.1:0-16478 GCA_004026665.1 Murina feae | reverse complement strand
ATATATCTATATATCTATATATCTATATATATCCTTGAAATATGTTTCTGTATCATCTTGAAGCTAAATAAGCATCGTGTGAGCGTGTGTCTTGCGTGATCAACCCTCAGGCGGTGAGGAAGAGAGGCTGTTTAATTTGCTGTTTGGGGTGCATTCTACATTTTTGGTGGCTTCGCGTGAAAACCGTACCTGTCTACAGCGTATGGCTGCATAGAAACATGGGGAGAGTTGCCTTGCTGTATTTTTCTCTCATCTCACTAAAGGGCGTCTCGAACAGAATACAGGTCACGTCGGCTATCAGGCAAATGACGACCCTTTTATCAACTTTTTTTTTGGGGGGGGAAGGGGAGGCTCCCTGCTCCTGGACGCCTTAAAATCTGCCCTGAAGTCTAGACATACTGTTTCTATTCTCCTTTAGAAAACAGCTCCCCGGGGCCTCAAATGGGAGGAAGAAACTGAGGGATGTCCTATGCGAGCCCCCTCGTCCGCATCACAAATCCCCACCGGCACCCGCGTGGGGACACTGAGCCACGACAGCCAACGAGCTGGCGTCCCACGTGAGTGGGGCCTGGGTCGCCCCGCGCACCCCGTGAAATGTAATTGCAAGTCAAATGTTTAATGAAAACGGACATTTCTGAGCCTGCTCTGGCAGCAGCCATCTTGCTGAGAAATTATATTTGTTCCACGGGCAACCTGGAGGGGGGTGCGATTTGAGAGACGGGGAGTGCCAGCCTCCATCCCGAAGTGGATGCGGGGGGGGGGGGGGAGCCAGAACGCCCATCCCTTCATCGCTGGGCATGTCCCCGACGCATGTGCCCCGGGACACGCCAGCCACAACAAGAAAAGGGCGGCCGCCTGGCGCTGTCGCTGTGTCCATATTAATGACAGGCGAGCATCCCTCCTCCCTCTGAACCCTTGTCCCTTTCTCTCCTGTCGCTGAGTTTTCTCCGCCATCGGGCGCTCCGAAGCTGTGGTCTTTTTGTGTCCAGGCTGAAATGCACGGAGACGCGCTGTCTCTTAACGTTATTTCTCCGCGGAGGCCACGGAGATCTTTTTTCTCCCCCTTCCTGAAAGCCCTGATCCCAGTTAATCCCCAGCCTGGAGCGGGGCCTCGCTCAGGGCGGGTGGGTCTGGCTGCTCCAGCTGCACGGGCGACAGGGCCTGACCTGGGCAGGTGGGGTCAGCCCATCAGTGTCACCAGGCTCAGAAAATCGCCTTCCTGGAGGAGAATTTCTCTGGCATTTTCTAAAGGGCGAGGGCAATGAAGTTCTTAGGGGCGGCTCCTCTCGCAGAATCCCATAAAATCGCAGCTGCCAAAGCAACGGGGTTGGAGGATTCCGCCAGAAAAGGCAGAAGTTCCAACTTGGATCCATTTCCCCTCCCTCCCCGCAACGTTGCTTAGGCTCACCTGCGCTTTCTGTGTGTCCCCCTGCTCTGAAATCGAGTCACCGTCCCTAACAGTGAAGGCACAAACCCGGAAAGAAATCCATACATAAAAGCCCCAGATGTGTAAAAATCCCTGAACGGTCCTAACAGCAAAGCATTGGGGGGTAGGGAAGCGGGGGGCCGGGGACCCAGAAGATCCGATCACTGTTCTGGTATTGTTGGCGATTCAGAGGCCTGCCATTGTCTAGGCTCAGCGACCGTGACATTGACCACCTTCCCCTACCTGACCTTGGTTAGTGAATGCCTTCCTCTAATACTTTCTTTATGGCCCAGGGAATGCTCTGTGAATGCACTTTCTTGATGATAGATCTTCATGACACCCTAATGCTGGGCAGAGGGACCGCCATTTCTCCAACGCACACACGTTTCCTTGGAGGGGAGACCAGTGGAGATTTCTCGGTCGGACATCCTCCCTGTTCCTGTCCCCATGTCCTCCTTCCCCATAAACACACTGAATTGGGGTACACTTTCTGCCTCCAACCACCCATCATCCTTCCCATCGGAGGTTGTGTTTAATTTGTGTGTGATCGAAACCACTGTCCTATTCCTCCAACGAGGACCAGACATAAGTTTTCATCTTAAATCACAAACATTTGAAGATGGAGTTCTTGTGGAAACAGCCACCACCACGTTATCTTGCGTGTCTGAAACCAAACGGGCTGTTTATTCTGAACCCTGGTTGTCTGGGTTTTGCCACTTAGCATTAAACACTACAGGAGGAATAATTCAGGGGTGCTGAGATGAGAGTGAGTTTCCTTCTTATTTGGGGGTTCAGGCAGCCAGCCACCGCGATGGATGTTACCGTTAGTTTAATCATCCAACAAGACATTCCTCACATCTGGCGAATGCCCGGATCTCACGCGTTAAATACCTCTCCGAAAATGGTACTGGGATTGAAATATCGCCGCCGCCCCCCCCCCCCCATGTGATTTTTGTGAATCAATGGTGTTTGCTTCAGTCAAGCGTTCCATCTCCATCAAGAGTTCCATTTCACATTTGTTACAACAGAGAGCTACATGAACAGATTACAAGCCCGTGTGAGAGAGGCTAGCAACAGGGAGAACGGACACACATACACAAAAAAAATACACACAAAAAAAACACCTTCTGGCCCTGACCAGGTGTGGCTCAGTGGATAGAGCATCGGCCTGCGGACTGAAGGGTCCCAGGTTCGATTCCGGTCAAGGGCATGTACCTTGGTTGCGGGCACATCCCCAGTAGGAGATGTGCAGGAGGCAGCTGATTGATGGTTCTCTGTTATCAATGTTTCTAACTCTCTATCCTCTCCTTCTCCCTTCTTCTCTGTAAAAAAAAAAAAAAAAAAAAAAAAAAAAAATCAATAAAATATATTTAAAAAACCAAAAACCTTCTGGAAAAATACTTGTGAACTTCAGAACACCAGCCACAAGTTCGGTCCGTGGAGCTGGAAGAAATGAAAGATTTTTCTTTCTCCCTCCCGCCTTCTTTTTTTTTTTAACGGACATATGTAGGACATTTGTTTCCGTTTTATTTCTGCTGTCATAATAGGATGGTTTTATCCCGTTTCTAAACACGCTTCAGCTGGAAACGCTGCATCTTTAAATCAGGCAGCCCCGGCGCCAGTGTGAATTCCCTGGCTGCTCCCGCTCACCTCACCCAGGTGCATGCTAAATCAGTATTAATGACAATATCATCCTTGTGCAGTCATCTCCCGCCTGCAATTTGGTTTTAATTACCCGCCACGTTGTCTTTCCCCCTCACTGACAGCCATTAAATAGGGAATGACACCATAGCCCTGGTCCCCTGGAACACTCGGGGCGCCAGATTGCACGCTCTTCATAACGCAGGCTGCAGCGCCTCCTAGTGGCGAAGGTCAGAAAGGGCCGGCATTGACATGGCAGATTTTTCTATGCATTTTTTTTCTTCTTAGGTTGATTTGGAGACCTGGGCAGTTTGGTGGTGCTTGTGTTGACTGTTTGGAAAGGGGAATTTTTTGTTTGTTTGTTTGCTTTAAAAAAGGAAAAGGGTCAGATAGGACCAAGCGATGAAGGAAAAACGGCGATTTGGGAAAGTGGGTTCGTATGGAAGTAAAACAATAAATGGACATGCTTATGTAAGCCTCGCCCGACCGCCTGAAATGGTGGCTCAGAAACAGCGAACCTGTGCCACCGAAGGTCGCCGAACAAGATTCTGGAAGGAAACTGCTCGGCAGTGGTGAGCTGCAGGTCCTCCGTGAATGAATGACACCCTCAGATCTTTCTGAGCACCTGAACTGGATCGGGGCGTTGTTTTCTCTTCTGCAAAAGAAAGCGTCTTTCTTTTTGTCTTTCCCTCTGTTCTCTTTGTTATTTTTTTTATTTTCCTTTCTTCTTAATTTTATTTTACAGGCTCCTTTTATTTTGGTGTGAGTGCGACACATTCTTCTAAGCTACGAGTGCATACACGCACAAAAACGCTATCTCTCGGGGCAGTGATGGAATTCTTCAGTGTGTGTGTGTGTGTGTGTGTGTGTGAGCGTGTGTGAGTGTGAAACAAAGTGCTCCCTGACGCAGGCATTTAACACTGGTGCTGTCTGTCCAAATGCTCACGTTAGACACCATCCAGATGCTCTGAACCGAAGATGTCCATAGAATGGCGATCACATCTTGCGTTAAGCATTTTTCTTTTTCTTGGTAAAAAAGAACGCGAAGCCTGTGCATTTTAGGGCCACGACGCCGGGACCTCTTGCCCTATAAATTAAAAACATCGCCCACCGGCAACGCAGCACACCATGCACTCAGGGAGGCAGCGCCAGCGAGGGATCAGCCCGGTTTTTACTTTCGGATTTTCCGCCCACCGTCTTGCCCCAGGTTGCACGGTGGTGGGTCCAGGAGTTTGCTCTGTATGGTAGTTTGCTAGCTGCCCTTGAATAGGCGTGATGACTCATCCTACTACTCATTCGACATATGCCAGGTGAGAGCCCCAGCGAACGGCTTTCGTTCGGGTTCGAAGCATTCGCAGCACATGCAGGAACTGGTACACACGTTGGCTGGGTGTGTGTCTGCGCTTGTACGCTCGTGTGTCTAAAATCCTGAGCATCACAGAGAGATGCGGGTCATTCAAGTGTGTCTCCCTGCTCCTCCTCCTCCATTCTGCACACCAGCACCAGCTGCAATGTGATGTGTAAAAATTCGTCTGGGGTCTTTGCTCCTTTGTTGAAGAGGAACTCTTTATGTTTTTAAGTTAATATGAAACTCAGCATTTCCTTGAGAAAAAGGGAAGCACAGACCAGTAAATCAAAGTGATATTAAAATTACATTGATCAGGCCCTAGCCAGTTTGGCTCAGCGGACAGAGCGTCGGTCTGCCCACCAAAGGGTCCCGGGTTTGAGTCCGGTTGCAGGCTCCTCCCCAGCCCTGGTCAGGGGCCTGGTCAGGGCACATGCAGGAGGCAAGCAATCGATGTGTTTCTCCCACATCGATGTTTTCCTCTCTCTTTGCCACTCTCTCTAAAAAATCAATGGAAAAAATACCCTCAGGTGAGGATGTAAAGAAAAATTTTTTTAAAAATTACATTGGTTAAAACTGGATCTCAAATTTCCAAAAAGACCTTGGTGTGAGAACTTTTTTGGCTAAAGAGGAAACTTTAAGTGGCCACCGAAAGTACTGGTTTTTAGTGCTCCTGATAGCATCCCCCCACAGTATAAAAAACTCGCCTGCCTGGAACATCTAGAAAGCTATTTGCAAAGGCAATGTGTGCTCGCTTGATTCACGCTTGTCTTTCGAGAGAAGGTTTGATCTTTTGCGCGTCGCCTGCATGGATCTGATTGATTACCTTGAGGGATATTTTGCATCGTTAAATAACAGCGAGGGAAAGGGCGATTCCTTCCAGACCGAGAGGGAAAGCTTATAAACGCCAAGAGGAAGGCTCAATGTCTGATACGGCTCACGTATATTGGCTTAGAGCTTCAGCAGCTCGGAGCCCCCCGTGGGCCGCGTCTCCCGTCCCTCATATGAAACTGGATGCGGGGCAATCTGATAAGCGAGTTTCATTTCCCTGGGAATGTATTGCATCTATATCCTCGCGCAAAGACACCGCACAGGGAAGAACAATGAGGAGTCTGTACGCAAGGCATTCATGAGGGCTGCCGGTTCCTCGTGCGCGTCCTGCGCTGGACAGGGAGGGATGTGAGCTATTCAGATGACAAGGCGCGTTTCGCCCCTTTAGGCTGGGTCATCATGGCCTGCACCCGCCCGGTGGGTGTAATATGAAATCGGGGTGTCCTTCGGGTGTTTCAATAGGAGGAAGCACTAGAAACACAAGAGGGTATCTGTGTGCCATGTCCCCGGCTCTTGGGCAGAGCAGGGGCCCAGTGCCCCGCGGAGTGGGCAGATGCCAAGCGCTTGGAGCTCTCGCAGGCCGACCCGCCTCCCCCCGGGGCCTCCCCTCGCACCCCTCCTGCCTCTCCCCTGCAACAGGCTTTACACATTCTTGTCTCCACTCCATGCCTGTTGCTTGCAACCTTACAGATGGGATAACAGAAGCTGAAGAAGTTTTCAGAGAGCAAACAGTATCCTTCCACTCATTAAACCCACGACGAAAAGTGGTCCCTGATGGAACAGACCCCGGGGATGGGCGTCAGGGGAGTGAGACGGGACAGTACGAAGGACGTCTGCTGAGGGGCTCTGTCTGCCAGATGCTGTGCACGCAGGACCTGACTCTGTCCCCAGGATGGCACTGGGCTCTGTGGGGAAGTGGATCTGGGGAAAGGATCGTCTAAAGCTGGACCCAGGGAAGAACAGAATTGGGCTGTGAGGCCTCATCCATCTGCCTGACTTTGAAGCTGCTACATTGGTTTTTTGTTTTGTTTTGTTGGTTTTTTTTCACTAAACAGTGATTCTGATTTCAGGAAACTTACACCCCCAATTTGGGTTTGTACAAGAGGGTAAACAAGGCAATTCCAGATGTAACTGGCAGGCGGTTATATACATGCAGGGGCCAAAGCCACCTTGATTAGGAGGAATTCATTGTGGGCTCAGACACGGGGAGAGGATGGGGAGGCACTGTGCTGGGCCAGAGCCTTCCTGGGGGAAGGAGGTCAACGTGAGAAAACACACACATACACACACACACACACACACCACACAGATGGAACATGGTGGGCAGATGTGTGTTAGCAGGCAGAACAAAACAGAAACCATTGCCCTAGGTCAGTGGTTCTCAATTTGGCTGCACATGCAAATCACCTGGGAATCTTTTGAAAATCCTGATTTCTGGGCCTCATCCTTTGGAAATTGTTTGTTACGAATGTTGTGGCCCCACCCCATCACAAAGAAACAGAATTTCTGGAGGGCGAGGCCCAGAAATCAGGATTTTCAAAAGATTCCCAGGTGATTCTCATGTGCAGCCAAGGTTGAGAACCACTGCCCTAGCTAGTGTGGCTCAGTGGATAGAGCCTCAGCCTGCGGACTGAAGGGTCCTGGGTTCAATTCCAGTCAACAGCACATACCTGAGTTGTAGGCTCGATCCTAGTAGGGAATATGCAGGAGGCAGCCGATCAATGATTCTCTCTCATCATTTAATATAAAAAATATATTATTAAAAAATATATACGTTAAAAAAAATAGAATCCATTTTTATTGCTTGTGGTTCAAAAGGTTTGAAAAACTTGAGTTAAAACCAGGCAGCTTTCTGGAATGCAGGACTTTTCAGAGCATTAAGCAGGTTAAAATACAACATGAAAAACTTAGTGAAACTCAGAATATGCTGTTTCTTTTTTTTAGTTTATTTTTATTGATTTCAGAGAGGAAGACAGAGAGAGAGATGACAGAGAATCATGGATCGGCTGCCTTCTGATCACCCCACGCTGGTGATGGAGCCCGCAACCCGGCCACGTGCCCTGACCAGGAATCGAACCCAGGACCCTTCAGTCCGAGGCTGACGCTCTATCTGCTGAGCCAAACTGGTCAGGGCGGAATACGCTATTTCTTGAACTAATTTTGCCTCCCATGGGGTTTTTTTTTTGTGTTTTGTTTTTTTTTTTCTTGCAGCCTCTCCCTCAGCCAGGAAAAGGTTGTAGTTATATTTGGCAAAATAAATAAATAAATACATAAATAAACACATTGTTTGCGGGAAACGAGTAAACTCGTCGTATCGCTTTTTATACCAAAGCGCGGGAGACGAGTTTTTTCCAAAAACGATGAGTAGAGACAGATTCCGTCCAATATGGAGGGCCTGGCATTTCAACAAACAAGGAAAATGTGCAAGACAACTCAGATAGACTTTGCAAAGTCAGACCATTATTGGATTTCTTTCTTCCTGTGACGACGTGATTTGCCGGGAAAATGCCCGCTTACATTGGGTAAATAAAAATGTTCATACAGGGAAGAAGGTAAACTGAGCTAATGTGCACGAATCCTGAACGACGCAAGATAGACGTGATGCTGTGGGCCAGGAAGAGCCGCCCGCATCCCCCACGGGGACCTGATTTCCATGCCCCGGACGCAGGTAGGTGATCTGTGGCGCTCCGTTCCTGGAAGGAGCCCAGCCCTGTGGTTGGAGAGAACCCACACTTTACAGGTTTGTGGGGCCCCGGGCTGGGGATTTTAATCCTGCGGAGGATTTAAGATGCCAAGGAAGCCCAGCTGGTGCCGGTCACCGCGCGCCGTCTCTCTCAGAGGGCTCAGCGCAGATGGCATCTCCCTAGAGGAAGGGAGATGACCCCCAAAGAAAACCCGGGGTGCCTTGGGGGGCACACAGGTGTTGGCTGCCCTGAGTTGATACATGTAGTTCTGGATTTCTAAGGTTCTAGCCAGAAGACAGTTTTCTTTTCTTTTTTACAAAAATGTGTTGGGAACCATAAAAGAGATTGATTTATACAAAGCTAACTTAAAAAGTTTTAGTAAAACCTTCTAGTCACCAGACCTGTGGCCTACAGCCAAAGATAGACATCTCTGCCCTGAAGTAATGACTGCCATTCCAGAGTCTGCAGATAGGCTAATTCCCATGGACCCCCTTACTCACCCTCATCTCCTAAAGTATATATTGACCTGCTGAACAAATAAAATTTTGAGGCTTGATCAGAACCCTGTCTTGCCTCCATTTCTTCGCGTCTCCTATCCTTTCATTCCCTTGCAGGAACCGTTGCGGAAGTCCCCACGTTGCATGTCCCGCGGGTCGGGACAAAAATGTTTATTGATTTTGAGAGAGAAAGGGAGAGGAAGAGAGAAACATCGATGATGAGAGAGAATCATGGATCGGCTGCCTCCTGCACGCCCGCTATTGGGGATGGAGCCCGCAACCCCGGGGAATGTGCCCTTGACTTAGAATCGAACCCGGGACCCTTCAGTCCTCAGGAGGACGCTCTCTCCGCTGAGCCAAACAAGCGAGGGCTCTTTTCTTTCTAAAAAAGAGAAGTTTTGATTGATTTCAGAAAGGCAGGGAGAGGGTGAGAGAGATAGAAACATCCATGAGGAGAGAGAATCATGGATCGGCTGCCTCCTGCACGCCTCCCACTGGAGATCGAGCCCGCTACCCGGGCATGTGCTGTTGACCGGAATCGAACCCAGGACTCTTCAGTCCGCAGGCCGATGCTCTATCCACTGAGCCAAACCAGCCAGGGCACAAGTTTTCTAAACACTGCCAAATTCTCACACAGATCTCTGAAAGCATCCGTGAGTTTCAACTGATATATGTTACCATATATCGAACCACAGCAGAACTTCTTGATGCAAGTGAATGACGAAAGCTAATGTTTACAGAGCAGTTGCAAGTGCCTGACTCTGGCTTAAGCACTTCAAACGCATGTATTCCTTTACTTCTCATAACAGCCGCCAAACCGATGCCATCACTGTCCCTGTTTTACTAATTAGAAAACTACACCAGAGGGAAGTTACATAGATTGCCAAGGCCATGCAACCCGACTACATGGTCAGTTGGAGTTGGTTAGGCTCAGAGGGGTGGATGGGCTTGCGAGTGTTAAACTCAGCCTGACAAGACCCCTTGCTCTTAACTTCTCTGTTGTCCAGACCCGTTCTGATCAAAGACCTCCTGGTCCTTCACATTCAGTAATCCTACATAATAAAAGGGTAATATGCAAACTGACCCTAACAGTGGAATGACTGGTGGCTATGACCTGCACTGGGGGAAGGCACTCAATACGGGAGCTTCCCCCTGATGATCTGTGAGCACAGCGGCGATGGCAGGAGCCTCTCCTGCGTCTGTGGCAGTATTAAGGATGTCCCAGCGGGAGTGGGCCTAAGCCACAGTTGGACATCCCCCAAGGGCTCCAAGGCTGCTGGAGGGATATCTGACTGCCAGCTTAGGCCCAATGCCCTGGGGAGTGGGCCTAAGATGGCAGGTGGACATCCCCCAAGGGCTCCAAGGCTGCTAGAGGGATATCTGACTGCCAGCTTAGGCCCAATGCCCTGGGGAGTGGGCCTAAGATGGCAGGTGGACATCTCCCAAGGGCTCTCAGACTGTGAGAGTGTGCAGGTCTGGCTGAGGGACACCCCCAGGTGCATGAATTTTGTGCACCAGGCCTCTACTATAACAATAACAATAGCTAACAGATTGAACTATGCACCAGGTATCAGATAAAACCATTTATGGTGTGTATCTCCTTTAATTCATGAAATTATTCTATATGATAGGCACACTTATTAACTCATTACATAGATAAGAAAACTGAGGCACTGAAAGGATAGGTCTTAGGTTTAAGCTCACAAAGGACCCATCATATTAGCTTATTACTTATAGCTACTAAGAGGTTAAGTCTGATTCCAGAGACAGTGGTCACACCCATTTATTCTAATGAGCCATACCCTCTGGACATTTGTACGGTGAAGTATATTGCAGGTGAAAATCACAGTACAGACCTCCTGTATCCGTGCTTGTTATGCTCTCCCCTCCATTAAAGAAGATATGGGGAAATATTGATCACGCTCAGATCCCAGTGTGTTTGTGAGCTGTATTCATTTCACATAGGCTGCAGTATCTATTACGCACCCACAAGACACATGCTGGCTCTTCAAAATCGCTGTTTTTAGTCTCTTCTCTCTCAAAAAAAAAAAATCCTAGACAAACAAAAATCACCCATGAGTGTTCTTTCCCCCTGAGAGTCAAATCCTAACATAGCTCAACCTCCCTATTTATAGCATTTTTCCCTGTATTGTCGAAGTCAATGGGAAGAAAGTGGGTGTGCAAGAATAGCTTATTTATAATAATAAAAGCGTACTATGCAAATTGACCAAATGGCCTATCAGCAGAATGACCATCCAGACAGCCACGCTATGACATGCTCTGGTGCAAGGCCAGCCAAGGTGGGCACGATGCAATTGCCCAGGCCGCCCTCTGCAGGGCGACTGATTGAGGGGCTCTGCGATCGACTGCCCAAAGTGAGAGGCCCAGGCCACCAATTGGTGGGCTGTGGCAGGTGGGTGAGGCCTGCCTCTGTGGGGCTATCAATCGCAGGGCTCCCAGACTGGAGAGGGTGCAGGCCAGGCTGAGGACCCTCCCCCGCATCCCAAGTGCATGAATTTTGTGCACCGGGCCTCTAGTATATAATAATATGCTAGTTCTAGGTGAATACTCTAAATAATTGAGAGTTGGAAACATCACAATCAAAATGAATCTTGCCCTAGCTGGTTTGGCTCAGTGGATAGAGTGTCAGCCTGTGGACTGAAGGGTCCAGGGTTTGATTCCGGTCAAAGGTATGTTACCTCAGTTGCAGGCTCAACCAATCAATGTGCCTCTCTCACATTGATGTTTTTCTCTCCCTGTGTCTCCTCCTCCACTCTCTCTAAAATATATCAATGGAAAAATATCCTCAGGTGAAGAAGACAAACAAAAAACAAAGGAAAGAGCCTCACACCCAAATGATCTGATATTTTGTCATCTTTCTTTGAAGAAATCAATGGAATATTTTTTTTTGAATTCATCGTGGGGGAAAAGGAATGGCTCATAAGTAAATACTATGTAAAATTTCCTTTTTGAGTTAAATACTTAAACACGTTATAATGAGTTCTCTGATGTTCTTTCCATCCTTGACAACATTTTTTTCTGAATCATTGTAAATACCGGCACGTGGGTCTCAGATTATGATTTTTCTTGCTTATGATAAGGATACAGCCCTAAGTCATTATTTCCCAATAAAACACTCTCATGAAGTGAAATGTTAATCAATATTCTGCTCCTCAAACTTTTCACTTTCAAGTATGGTTGGAAAGGTGTTGAGTACCAGGAAAGACCTTTCTGCACTGCAGATTTCAGAGTTATTGATCTTTGTGATTCTGTGACAGAGGCTGTAGGACTTGCTTTTTGAAACTTATTCCTGGAACAATTTTTATTTTAAGTCTCTCTCTCTCTCTCTCTCTCTCTCTCTCTCTCTCTCTCTCTCTCTCTCTCTCTCCTTGTGACTCTGGTGTAGGTATTGATAAGAGAATTCTTGAAACTCTGGTTGTTACAAATGTGATGGTATTTATCCTGTAGAAAACGGGAATCATCAATGAATTTTGGGCAGAAAAGTACCATGATCATGCTGTTGTGTTAGAAACACTGTTCTTTTTAAAAAATATTTATTATTGATTTCAGAGAGGAAGGGACAGGAAGAGATGATAGAAACATCAATGAAGAGAGAAAATCGTTGATCATCTGCCTCCTGCACGCCCCCACCCCCCACCCCAGGGATCAAGCCCACAACCTGGGCATGTGCCCTGACTGGGAATTGAACCATAACCTCCTGGCTCATAGGTCGATGCTCAAACACTGAGCCACGCCAGACGGGCAAAAACTGTTCTTTTAATGTTGTGTGGATTTCAAGGGAACAAAGGTTGATTACCTCAGGGAAAGACTACAGTTCTGAGATGTTTCACATTAATAACGGCTTTTGAAAAAGGCAAGGAACTGAACCACGAAAGACACTGACATGAGAATCCATGGGACTTGATGGTTCTGATGTTGGTGATTAGGAGAAGAATAACACTATCCATAGAAATGGAACGATGGTTTGTGGGGTTGAACTCGGCGAAGGAATAGTGTGCATATTGAGATTAATATATTGAAAACATATGTTGTCTGTTGCAAATGTTCATTTTTCTAGATCTCTATAATCTCTATATATAAAAGGCTAATACGCAAAGTGTCCCCACAGGAGTTCAACAGGGAGACCGGGAGTTCTATCGCTTGCTATGATGTCACTGACCACCAAGGGGTGGCACAGGACAAAGGTAGCTGGGGAAGGGAGGCCTCTGTCAGCAACTGGAAGGCCCCAATCAGCCCTGATCGCCAACCGAGCCTAGGGACGCTACCCGTGCACGAATTTCATGCACCGGGCCTCTAGTTTATAAATACAGCTTCAAGATCACCATAAGGAAAATAATGCTGTAAGCATTTGTATCTGCTATCTATTGCCATAATTATGGTGTGTAATAAGTTACCCCAAAACTTAGTGGCGTTTTAAAAACAACCATTTGTCACTTGTCATGAGTCTGCAAGGCCGGTGGGCGGGTCATTATACTGATCTGGGTGTGAGCTCATTTGGCCTCATGTCCCTGGTCAGCTGGGGTCAGCTCAGGCTGGCTGGTCCACAGTGGCCTCAAGGGCAGTGATTCCAAACTTCCCACCGTGTCTGCCACATCCTTCTACCAGGCAACCTGAGTGTGTCCTTCTGACAGCACAGAGACCGAGGGAAAGGTGGAGAGGCAGAGAGAAGCAGAAGTACTGTTTTGTTTTGTTTTGACCCAATTTTTTAAATTGATTCCAGAGAGGAAGGAAGAGGGAGGGAGAGATAGAAACATCTGTGATGAGAGAGAATCCTTGATTGGCTGGAGAGGCAGTAGGTCTGTTTTGTTTTTATATTGAGCGGCATTCCACATGGACATCTGTCTGTTCTACGTCGTTGCGCTTGCCACCCAAAGCCTCGTTTCCATCCATACCCCTCCACGACTTCCCTTTCCCGTGTCTCCCTTCCTCCTCGCCCTTTCCCCTCCAGGAACCGCTGGCCTGCTGTCTGTCTCTGCCAAGCTAGTTGTGGTGCTGTTCTGTCTCTGCTTTTTAAAAAATATATATTTTATTGATTTTTTACAGAGAGGAAGGGAGAGGGACAGAGAGTTAGAAACATCAATGAGAGAGAAACATCGAACAGCTGCCTCCTGCACACCTCCCACTGGGGATGTGCCCGCAACCAAGATACATGCCCTTGACCGGAATCGAACCTGGGACCTTTCAGTCCGCAGGCCGACGCTCTATCCACTGAGCCACACCGGTCAGGGCTGTCTCTGCTTTTTCATTCCACACAGAAATGAAACCCTACACTGGAAGCCTCTGTTTACATGAGGTTCTCTACCGTCCCATGAGCACGAGACACACAGCCCAGCCCAGGGTCAGTGTGAGGTGGACACTGCCCCGCAAAATGCATTTAGCCAGGAGGCTTTCAGAGTCCCCTCCAGGGTGTCGCTAAATAAGATGTGACATCAGATGGTTGTGGTATTATAACGTAGCCAAGGACCCTGGAGTCACCTTGGTGATTTTTCTAGTTCATGACCACAACTTGTTTCTTGGGATCCAGAAAACTGTCCTAATACCTTTCCTTTCTTTCTTTTTATTTATTTCAGAGAGGGAGGGAGAGGGAGAGAGAGCTAGAAACATCAATGAGGAAAGAGAATCACTGATCAGCTGCCTCCTGCAGGCCCCCCCATTGGGGGTCAAGCCTGCAACTCGGGCATGTGCCCTGATCGGAAATCAAACCACGACCTCCTGGTTCATAGATAGGTCAGTGCTCAACTACTGAGCCATGCTGGCTGGGCTCCCCTAATACTCTTAAGTTTCTTCCACTGACAACCATACGTCAACAGCATGGGCAAACGGAAACTGAATGAAAACATCGTTGGAAGTTTCCTCTGCTTATTTTTGCTTCCTCAAATCATGTGGATGGTTTTCTGAAGAGTTCATATGCCCACTGACAGTCCTCACAAGGGTGGAAGAGTGGATTTAATCTGTTGTTTATTTATTTCAAATGGTCAGACTGAGTTTTTCCCCTCTGAAGATCTTTCTTTGTCTAGCATTAAAGAACTAATGTTTAGGCGACATATTCTTTTTTTTAAAAAAGAAAATCCTCACCCGAGGATATTTTTCCATTAATTGTCAGAGAGAGTGGAAGAGAGAGGGAAAGACAGAGAGAAATATCCAATGTGAGAGAAACACATCAATTGGCTGCCTCCTGCATGAGCCCTGACCAGGGTCTGGTTTGGGGAGAAGTCTGCAACCGAGGTTCATGCCCTTGTCTAGAATTGAACCTGGGACCCTTCAGTCCACAGGCCAAAGCTCTATCCACTGAGCCACATCAGCCTGGGCTAGATACGTATTCTTTTAAAACGGATGGCATTATCCTCTTTTTCATTTCACTCCTGAGATGGTTTTGGAGAGGAATTGTAGATTCTAATTCTGAGCATCGCTTTGAAAAAGCATCCTACCACGGTGTTCAGACGCGGGATACCGTGTCGACAAAGTATAAAATCGCATTCTGTGCTTTTCAGTTGTCACTCAAATATTAGTTTCAAATGAAACACACACACACACACACACACACACACACACACACACACACGACAAAACAGCCCGTGTTTCACCAGAGACCTCTTCCTCCAGAAACTGCAGGTCTGCCAGGGTGTGTGCGGCGTGTTGATTTTGTGGGGTTAGCAAAGCCGTGGAGAGGTGGGAAACATTCCCTTTACTCCCTACTCCTCCTTTCGGTGTTCAGAGATTGAATTGCTTTAACATTTCTATTTCAATCACTTGGTTAAATGACTTTATTTCTTGAATGCCACCTTTTTATGGGTGCTTGCTAGTGTCTCTTAATTAGACAACACCATCCTTATCTCCCCTTCATGTTCTACCTGAAAGAACAAACAAACCTGTTACCTTGACATTTTTCCTTAGTTGTATTACTTTATCTCACCAATCTATATATATAAAAGCCTAAGTGACCGTTACCACCAGTTGACCGAATGACTGAATGATGCGCACTGACCACTAGGGGGCAGATGCTCAATGCCTGAGCTGCCCCCTGATGGTCAGTGCACTCCACAGCCAACCTCCCATGGTGGGCCAAGCTCCTGAAGTCCCACTCACCCCCCGCTGGCTGGCCCCAGTCAGCCCCAATCGCCCTGATTGCTGGCCAGGCCAAGGGACCCCACCCGTGTAAGAATGTGTACACCAGGCCTCTAGTTGATGATACTAACACAGGAAGGATGCTTCGGGAGATCCTGACAGAGGGGTGTATAGGAACCAGTGGGGTTAAGAGAACCTTCAGCATCCCAACACCTGCCTTTATTAATCTTTCTCTCCCCATGTGGTTTCCATCTGTCACCTGGGAGAGGTTCCACGGGGGTGCAGTTCACAGGAGGTCTAGCTGAGCTGTTTCGAAGAGCCCGACCCTCAGCTCAGTGCTCAGGTCTAAGGTGTAAGCCTCAGATCCGATTACGTCTCCCATCCTGGCCCCGTTCAGGAAATTAGAACCCAGCCAGCTGTGTTTCTCAGTTTGCAGGGTGTTACCTGGGTCTCAGGCCCCCAGTTTGCTGTCCTTTCCTGCGGGGGGGGGGAGGGGATAGGAAGGGGAGACACAGATGTCTCTCCTAGCTCAGCGTTCCCCAGAGTTCAGTCATGGTTCCGCCCCAACAAGTACCACCGACATTCTTAACTGTCCGCATGTGTGATACCAAGTCACTGTTTAAAATATTTAAAGATGCTTTAGCCCTAGCCAGTTTGGCTCAGTGGATGGAGCATCAGCCTGCAGACTGAAAGGTCCCAGGTTTGGTTCCAGTCCAGGGCACATACCCAGATTGTGGGCTCCATCCCCAGTAGGGGGTGTGCAGGAGGCAGCCAGTCAATGATTTTCTCTCATCATTGATGTTTCTAACTCTCTCTCCCTCCCCATTCCTCTCTGAAATCAATAAAAATATATTTAAAAAAGAAAGATGCTTTAGATACAATTTGGAAAACTATTATTGTCTGGACTAGAAAGCAGGCAGCCACAGAAAAAGGTGGTGAAATCAGAGTTCTAAATGCGAAACATATAT
>PVJC01038958.1:0-16509 GCA_004026665.1 Murina feae | reverse complement strand
TGACTGGCTTATTTCACTTAGCATTATGTTCTCCAGCTCCATCCATACTCCTGCAAATGCTAAGAACTCCTTCCTTTTTACAGCAGCATAGTATTCCATTGTGTAGATGTACCACAGTTTTCTAATCCATTCATCTGTTGATGGGCACTTAGGCTGTTTCCAAATTTTAGCTATGGTAAATTGTGCTGCTATGAACATAAGGATGCATATGTCCTTTTCTTTATATTCTTTGATTTTTCTTCTCTTTGACATATATGTATCAAATATCATGAGTCTTGGTTTTTTTTAATTGCTTCTTTTTTTCTTATTGTGGTCTTTTCAGAGTATAAGAAATACTGAGAAGAATTTTTTTAAAAAAAGGAAAGTAGCTAGTCCAAACACTTAAATGGTAGTACTTACATTGAAATTATACTTATTTATAACTGATAAAAGGGAGGGAAATCAAGTGTGAAATTGACAAAAACATGAACATTTTTAATAGTGGAGGTAGTTATATTTTGCTCTACTTAGTTAAAATAAGAAATAAATTTTATCTTAGCCTTCTGTTATAAGGAATTATCCTTAGTTGCTCAATTACTCCTATCCCTTCAGTCTTCCCTCTACTTGGAAAGGCCTTGTCCTATTCATTGCTTAACTGACTTTTACTCTTCCTTCCAGCCCCCGTTTTGTCATTCCTGGAAGTGCTTCCATAATAGACGGAGATGGGGGCACATCTTTTAGAATGTTGCAGCACTATGCTCTTACCTCTGCATGGTGTATACTGTTTAGCTCATCTTTAAGGCTTAAACTGCCTTACTCCTTTCTATTTCCTCAGTTTCTTACTCATTTTAATAAAGTAGAAATTTAATAACTATTTCTTGAAAGACGACTGAATAAATAAGTCAGTCTACACTAATAATAGACAAATACGTAAATTGACCATTCCTCTGTGATGCCCCACAGCCAATCAGGAGGGAATATGCAAATTAGCAGGACAAAGATGACAGCAGCCACAAGCAGGCTAGAGCTAATAGGAGGTTTGGGTTGACCCCGGCAATGGAGGAAGCCAAGCTTCCCGCCTGCCTGGGCAGGCCGCCAAAGGAGGGGCCTGTGAGCAGCGGCCATGGAGCAGGCCAGAGCGAGTGGGAGGCTTGGGTCACCCAGGCCAGCCACCAAGGGAGGGACCTACAAATGGCCCTCAGCCTCTCACCCAGGCTGGCCACACCACCATCGGTGTGAGGGTCCCCACTGAGGGGCTTGATCATCCTGCAAACAGCCATCAGCCCTTCACCCAGACTGACCAGGCACCCCAGTGGGGACCTTCATCCTGAAGGGGATGTGGCCAGCCTGAAAACAGCTCTTAGCTCCCCACCCAGGCTGGCCATGCCCCTCCCCCCCCCAGCAGAAACCCTCACCCCCTGGGGTGTGGCTGGCCTGAAAATTGCCGCAGCCCCTTACCTATGCCAGCACAGTCCCCAGTGGGGACCCCCACCCCAATGGGGGCATGGCCATCCTGCAAACCACCAGTTGATTATGAAGTACTAGAGGCCTGGTGCATGGATTCATGCGCCAGTGGTGTCCCTCAGTGTGGCCTGCAGGGATCAGGCCAAAACCGGCAGTCCAACACTGCTTGCCACTCCTGCTCATCCTGGCCCTGCTGCACCTGCCACTTGGTAGGTTTGCTGCCACTCCGCTGCGGTCTCCAGGCTGCAGCGGCCAGCCATGAGCCCTGCATCTGGTGCCGCTCGGTCAGCTGAGAAGCACTCCCTCTATGGGAGTGCACTGACCACCAGGGGGAAGCTCCTGAGTTGAGGGTCTGCCCTTGGTGGTCAGTACACATCATAGTGACAGGTCGAACAGTCGCTTAAACTTTTATATATATAGATTGTTAATATTTGAAATATGGTCCTAAAATACAAATAAAAGTAATCTAAATTCTGAAACTCATCTGTTCCCAAGGTTTTCATTTAAGGTAGTGAAACCTGGGGATCAGGGTGCAGACTTCTCCTCGTGTTTCCTTGTCAAATGAAAATGAAGAATTAATTCATGGACCATAAGGCTTCTTTAATAAAAAACCTGGAAGTTTGTTGGAAGCATATACAAACTCCATCTGGGCAGGGATGTACCAAAGGGGACCTCTTGGGGAGCGGCCTCTAAATGGGAAAAGCCTGCCCTCCCCCTCCCCCTCTCCCTCATGGGAAAAAATCCAAATCTGAAAATCTGCAATCTAAAAAAATCTGTCTCGTGTCTTTTTGTCTCCAGTTAATAAAGGCCATAGTTCTTTGCTCGAGTCTGACCCTTCCTCATCGGACCTTTCATTAATTTAGTACTCCCATGCTTTTCTCCTTGGTTATTTTTGTTACGTAGTATCCGTTTCAAAGGCCAAAGCCCATTGGATGCCCCCCTCTTCCTCTCTCCTCACCTTGAAAAATTTCTCTATCCTCTGTGAAAATGTGTTTCCTTCTTCCCAATATCCTGTGACTTTTCTTTATTCTCTGTGAATGGATGTCTTCCTGCCCCCTTATCCTGTGGCATTTCTCTATCCCCTGTACAAGAAGATAAGCACCTTGGCATCTCCAAGCTTCGTTTACGCATTCCTCTCCCATGGACCCTCTTTATTTCTAACACTCCATATACCTACCTATTTTGTCTCTAAAATTACTTTCAGTAGTTAATGATCCATATACAGTAAATATAAAACAACTTCAAATGTAAATATAGCTAGACTAGGGATTTAAGAAAACGAAGAAGTATAATAAAAAGGAACACTTCTTGTGGCTGGCAGAGAAAGGGTGCTTTCTTTAGTAATGCTACACAGGTATTCAAATTCCATGCAAAAGCTATTTTTAACTAGAACCCAATAATAAACATAGTTAATGTATCTAGTTACTATAATTTTTTTTTCCAGGATAGAAATTTCCATAATAGACATTTCCACAGTATTTTAAAACAACCCTTTTGTCAATTTGTGTTTGGCAAACATTAGCAGCTAGACTGTTTGTTTTGATCAGGTCCTAAAACTATTTCACAATAGTATTTAAGTTTAAAGTTGCCTAATAATGATCCTTCCTTAATTGAACATTTTTAAAAATATTTTTGTATTGATTTCAGAGAGGGAGAGAGAGAAACATCAATGATGAGAGAAAAATCATTGATTGGCTGCCTCCTCCTACATGCCCACACTGGGGATGGAGCCCACAACCCAGGCGTATATCCTGACCCAGAGTTGAACCATGACCTCGGTTCATAGGTTGATGCTCAAGCACTAAGCTGTGCTGGCTGGGTATGAACAGTTTTGCCTTCTATTCTATTTATACATACTAACTACTTCATACCTTATCTTCTTTGATATTAATGAGATACTAGCAAGGTTTCTGAAAGATGGAAGTTTGATGCAGCAAATAAAGCATATTCGCTAAAGAAATAGTTCACCTAGACACCCTTGACAAATAGTGATATCTTACTCAGCATATCTTACAGGCAGTAGTTGTTAGGTGGTAAAGGTGGTAACAGGACATCTGAGACACTCCCTATCCTTTTTCTCTTTTTATATCTTGGTTAAAGTTGTTCCCCTAAGTTTCCAAACATATCTAATAGAAAATTTGAGATTTTCATAGGGAGCGGAAACACAAGCTTAATTAAAAAAAAAAAAAAAAGGGGAAGGAAGAAAGAAAAAGAAAGAGACCTTGCTTTCAGCCATTTGATTTTGATCATGTACTAGCATACTGCAAATAAGGTAATCCTCTTATATCCAACCAGAGATGCCCTCAGCCCTCATTATATTTACCTGAATCGTGTCAGCTTAAATTCACAAACATCTGACTCTTTTATAGGGGATTTTTGAAAAAGTTACTGCTAACTTAGAAAACTTACCACAGTATCCAGGCTCTACTGAGAAAAACCTGATATAACTTAAATTCAGAATTAACAGTTATATGCATGTGAATAAACCTCCTCAGTTGTACTAAATAGCAGTTAATTTTAAAGGTCAGAATAACAGTCTAATTCGTAAGAAATTACAATTTTTATAAAAACTTCATAATCTATCTTATTAAATTATTGCCTAAAATTATTTTGTGCATCTGACTGACATAACGTGTGCTTTAAATCCACAGCCTACAGTGTCATAACACAGATATTCTTGGCGGGGCCTGAAAGTTGAACAGAAGCTCAATTACAAAAGTAAGTTTTCTGAGAAAGCTAAACTACCTTACATGTTCTCAAAGCACACAAACAAAAATAGAACCATCACAATTTAGACCAGTTGAAGATGAGAGCAGCTTCTTACAGGAGGAAAGAATAGAAATCAATCGACTGAACTTTTTCCTCAGCGAGTATATTAGAAGACGGTTAAGTTCAGCCTTGTCTGTGAATGTATTCATTCAAAAGGCTCTTCTTATCTTGCTTTCCCAAACTCCCCTGTAAGCCACTGTCTTTGTGAATGGAGCTGAACTTTAACAGAGAAAAAAGTGCTTTCTGCAGAAGATAAAAAATGCCTACAGCAGCAGGAAATAAGCCAAATAACAATTAAGTCAAATGGTCTCAGCAGCTATTTGTGAATCCATAATATTAAATTCTGCCTTAGAGAAATGTACTTGTTCTATATACACTGATATAATAGTGTAAATATCCTGAAAGCTTAATGATAAAATTCATGCAAATTAAAGGAAAACTATAATGAATAGAGCTAGGATATTTTTTTTTACTTAAATTATTAAATACTCATTGGAATGAGAAATATATTTTATAGCTTAAAGTTTGTTCACAATGTGATTTCTCTAGTCATTTTTACTTATACTTTATGTCATTCAAACTTATATAATTTTATAATGTTTACAATTATGCTTGTATTTACTTAATAGGCATACATTTCAATTTAAAATTGCTAAAATAGGACTGTTTTTACTGATAAAAATGGTAATTCTGGATGATTTGTGTTAAAATCTGTATTATATTGAATACATAGTAGCCTATTCTGCTTTCTCATTTAATATACTGTCATCATTTAAACATAATCTTATTTTTATTTTCCTGATTATTAATCTTTTAGCATTTCAGTTATTTCAAACTTCCCGTTAATTTAAATTGCTATGAACAGCCTGTTCAGAGTTCTTCAAATAGGTCTCTAGGTATTTCCTTAGGAGAGATTGTTTCAATTATCAGATATTACATCTTTAAGTGTCTCCATTCACATAGGCAAATTTCTTTCCAGCAATGTCATCCCAATGTAGATTGCTCCTAGCAGTCTATGGACTACCATCTCACCTTCCTACAACAGCAGCGATACTATTCACACGTTCGAACCTTTGCGTCTATAATGGGTAAAAAGTGGTTTTGGATATGATGAGATAGAGGGACAGTGTGTACTGTTGGTAAATCATAAGCTTAAGCATGCCAAGGTGGGCATCTGAGTTTATTTTCCATCCTATTAAAACCCAACAGAACGATATGAAAGAAAAATTGTCAAAGAGCATAAGCCTAAAGCACAAGGAAAATGGAAAGGACATTCCTTCCCTGCCCTCAGCAGTTAAGAGATTTCAACAAATCGCTAAAACGATGGACAATTGAGGGACAGTGTTGACGGATACGCCATACCAAAAAAAAAAAAAAAAAGAGGACCAGGGGACTGGGCTCAATAACTCGACTTAAGTAATAAACTGAGGGACATGGATCCAATGAATGTACTATCAGTGGAGGGCAGGAGTAAGTGAGATAGGCATTCATTAAATTGAAGTCAAACTTCCCCACATACCTTCCCTGTCCTTTCTGCAAAAACCATGAGTGAGTTTGCCAATCACAGCTAAATGCATTTAAAAAAAAATAAAGAATATGCAGCTTGTTATAGAATTTGTTGAGAATAATCTAGAGTAGAGCCTAATTAAGATTCTCTTTTCCTAAACTAAAGCTCTAAATATCTTAACAATTCAAAGTGCAGAAAGTACTACTTGAACCTTGACTGTTCTTAAAGTAGAGCTTATCCCTGGGATTTGCCTAACCCTGATACACAGAGTTGCTGAGTATTTCTGTTTTGTTTTGTTTTTTTTTTCTTAAATATCAGAGGAAATCCAAGGGTCACCCAAGGTTTCAGAAAATTGCAGCAGGAAAGAGAAAAATCTAAGATAATAAAATATACAATCTGATTTTAGGCTAAGTAGAGATAATCTGGAGGGATGGGGGGAGGACATATTTAAAGCTCAACTTTAGTAGTTTCAGATAAATTACAGAAGCTAGTATAATGATTATTATGATGATTAAAAACAAGAGACACTATGAAATAGGAGTTGTGTGTTGGAAATTAGATAAGATCTCTTGGAAATTGAAAATATAACTGCAAAAATAAAAAAGCAAGAAAAATATTACAAACCAAAATGAAGAAAATGACCCAAAATGTAGAGTAAAAGACAATTTAAAAACATAGAGTATCTAGAAAATCAGAGTTTCCAACAGTTACAAATTAGACAGGTTGATTACTAAAACATTTACATCAATTTTTGTGGATTTTAAGAAAGACAAGTTTACTTAAAATTGCCCTTCAGCCCTAACCTGTTTGGCTCAGTGGTTAGAGAATCAGCCTGCGGACTGAAGGGTCCCGGGTTCGATTCCGGTCAAGGGCATGTACCTTGGTTGCGGGCACATTCCCAGTGGGGGGTGTGCAGGAGGCAGCTGGTCGATGTTTCTCTCTCATCGATGTTTCTAACTCTCTATCCCTCTCCCTTCCTTTCTGTAAAAAAATCAATAAAATATATTTTTAAAAAATAACATAAAATAAAATGTCCCTTCACTCTGAAGAAGAAATGCAAGTTAACCTATTATAGTGAAATGTCAGAACTCTAAGGACACGGCAAGGATTCTAAAGTTCCTAGAGAGAGGAGAGGAAACAAAATCAGAATAAAATATTCTGAGGGACGATTTCAAAGCTCATTAGGATACATTTATTACGTATGGAAAGTTCAAAAACCAGAGGTAATCAGGTTCGAAATGTTTAATACCTAGCTGATTATTTTCTGACGTTATTTCTTTCACATTTCTTCTGTAAAATATGATATAGATGGTGAGAAATGAAACCAATATAATTATCGGTCCTTGTGTGAAAAATGAAGCCAGGCAGATTTTTAGGTCCTAAGTTAAACAACTTTGAGACAAAACAAAAATAACTTAGCAGTTGCCTACGAAATATTTTCTCTCAAAAAGTAAGACTGTAACCCAACAAAATCAGCCTACATTATCAAAACTAAGAGCAGGATCATCAAGACTCATTTTATGACCATTGCCTTGTTGTGTCCAGCAAACCAAAGCCATTATCTCATAAATTCTGCTTAATTCCAGTCAGTTCTTTCTTTACCTTTCAAAATCCACCCAAATTTTCAGGTCCTAAATCTCTTTAAAGAGTCCCTATATTTATCCTTCTGAGACACAAATAAGGCTCTGCCAAACTCATGTTTTCCATTGTTGCATTAAGTTTAATAAATTTAATTATGCTTGATCAACAGATTTTTGTGGAAGGTTCAACAATTCTGGAGACCCCAACAAAATCTTGAACAAACTACCTTGCCACCGAGGCTCAAAGATTATTATCTCAGAACCAGAGTCCTCCCCTGGGGTCTCTTGAGCCCTCCCTCCTTCTGCAGTGATGAGCTACATTCTATATGTTGAGTACAGACTCCTGTTAATTGAACTCTAGAAACTGAGTTTATTGTGTATTTTAGTAAATGATAAACTGACTAATTTTTTAAGTGCACATTCTTTGTAAAAATCTGTATTCTTACTAATGGTACTGTGTGTCCATCTGCCTTTCTCTCTTTCTTTGTTAATCTATGAAAGGAAGTTTACAGAACAAAGGACATATATAGGTCTGCTAGGTTTGTCTTTAAGACAGCTACAAGGAATAATAAGTGACAGGATGCAATAGACTGGTGTCTTAAAGATCATTCGTTCCTTTGAATCATCTCTGAAAAGTTGGAATGCTTTCCTCAGAAACATCTTGTTTCACCCTTGGGAGCCTGGGTCTAGGTAAGGTTTGTTTAACACACCTCCTATTATCAGAGGCTGCATTTTGTCAGTTTTCCAGTTGGAAATGTCCAACTATTAAATTGGGATCTTGAGATACATGATAGTCAAGCAACATATTTGATCCAATATATTTTTATGAGTGTACATCAATCTCTGAACACACCTCTTTTGGACCAGACTTTTGCCTCTTATATGACTCTTATTATAGCACCTATTTTGTACTTTTATTTCTAAATAGCAAAATGTAGTAAAGTATAATTTACAAGAAAATAGTCACTTTGGGAAACTTTCAGTATATTAAGAAGTTTATTTAGAAAGCTTCTTATAGAGAAGGGAATTGGGAACAGCAATTTGAAGAGCTCAGTAAAATCTCCCCCAGTGACACAACCATTTAACTGCTGAAAAAATTAAAAATAAATTTAAAAAATGCATTAAGCCTCCGTAAATTGGCCTACAATTATATTGCAAAAGGAAAAATTTTATTCAAGAAAATCTACTACATCTTAATAAAAAGGGGGACCCTGTGAGTTGGCTTGTTTCTACCCCACCCAAAGGCCTAATCTGGGTGGACAGACACAAAAGGCCACATATTGTATGATCTCATTTCTATTAAATGTTCAGAATAGACACATCTGTAGAGACAGACAACAAATTAGCAGTTTCCTATAGCTGGGAAGGGTGGACAGAATGGGAAATGTCTGCTAATACAGGGCTTCTTTTTGGGGTGACAAAATGTTCTAAAATTATGTTTTGGTGATCATTTGACAACTCTGAGTAGTATACTGAAAAGCATTGAGTCATTCATTTTAAATGGGTGAATTGTATGGCATGTGGATTATATCTCAGTGAGGATATACATTGTTTGAAGATACTGTCCATATGCCTAAAAAGCTTATACAGTACTTTACTTTGACATTTCTGGTTTCCTTTTACTGGAATAATACTATTACATGCTTATGATATTAGTTATAGACATAAGAACATACTTTAGCAGGTAAGTAGAAAGGGATTTAAGAAATATCAGTTTTCTCTAGAATATCAATGTAGGACATGGTATCAAATTTGGATGTGATGAGAAATATTTCATCTAGGGACTATCCTGATAGGAAAAATACCAACCCATGACATGGAAATCTCAACCATGGTCAAAATTTAGAAGAAAAATAAAAGTATTCTTAGAAAAAGAAACAAGTCAAATTTCCAAACATTCAATAGTCTGCACTTCTGATTTGTATGGAGAAGATTGCAGAAAAGATAGTCCAAAACTATCTCCTTAAGGATTCTTTATCATGACAAATAAGTAATATAGAAAATGTATACCTATATTGAATTTGGTTCAGTTCAAACCAAATGCACATCTTTATTGTTCCCTACTTTCTCTCTTCTTTCTGACCTCCTTCCTTCCACTCAGGTCATATGAGCTAGCTTTTTATTGTTAAGCCAGCATGTAGAATGTCTAAACTGATTGAAAAATGTAGATATCAGAAACAACCAAGACAAGTTACAAGACTGCTAAAATCAACCAGGAGTTACAGATCTGAACTAAGACACCAACACCAAAAATAGAAAGGGACTGAAAAGTGACATGAAACATAAATGCCTTGGACTTATTTCTGATAAGGTATGGAAGAAAATCCTCTTTGCGGGGGGCTGGGGGGAAATGATAAGATCACCACACTGGGTAAAACTTATTAATTCAAATTAGTACATTCACTTTAAATAATTTGCATTAGATGACTAGCCAGAGTACAGTGTAAGTATATAGTTATTGTTATTTTTCAAGGAGCGAAGAAAACAATGAATGAAAAATAAGTCTCTCTGAGGAAAGCCAGACGGCCATTGCAAGCCAGTATATCTGCCTCTCAGAAAATGAGATGCTAGAGTATAAGAATGCACATAGACATAAAGATGATAAAGAGAAGAGATGGACTGGAGAAAAATTTCAGGTATTTTTATGTCACTGGTGGTTACTGTTAACTAGTAATAATAATAATACTGTTCATCTGCTATAAAATATAAAAATGCCATCCCATTAGACCATGCTACTTCCTGTTGTCCTTAGGAATTTCAATGGAATTTTTTTTATTTGAGACTTAGACTCTGTTTAAAAACAAAACAAAAACTTTAAATGATGAGCCAAGAAAAGATGCCAAGAAAGAAAATCTATAAATATCAACAGAGCCTGCCACTCAGTGACTGAACTATAATTGCTGACACTTTCCCAATAGGAATAATGGGATGTCAGCTTAAATATGGATCAGATTCAGACAATCTTTCAACAAGATCTCTCTAAGAAAATATCTTGTAGACATGTGTTCAGCAGTAAAAGCAGAAAGTCATTCTGAGGTTACTATGTTTAAAATGGTTGCCCAATTTAATATGTTTTATCTAAAGATATAGTCATTACTCTGAAGATTACTCAAACTGTGGGAAATAAAAAATGTTGCTATTAGGCTTAAAAATGTATGTCCTCAAATTTCAAAGAGACCAGTGAGAAAATGGGCATCATCTAGGACTTCTTCAGTGAATGAAACAGTAAAACAAGTATCAATAAAGTTGGTTTATATACGTGTGTGTGTGTGTGTGTGTGTGTGTGTGTAGATGTGATTTCCTTGATAGTGGCGAATAGACATGAGATTGCTATTCTTTCAGGACAAAAGAAATGCCACTACAATATATGTCTGATATATAACTTATTTTTTAAGAAAAGTAATGATTATAGATACAGTATTCTAAAACATACTGTTTATGTCACTATTGAATTTTTACCTTTTCAAAAATCAGCAGTAACATTTTACATCAATCCATAGTGGGCACATGGGTTGGATTTCTAAATTAATAATGCATATTATAAACATCTTTTATACAAATATTCTAAAAACTAACTTTTTGGAGGTTATTTCATCCTTAGCCTTGAACCCATTCTAGCTATCTCAGTTTTTTCTGAAGCAGTCCAACATGGAAGACCAAGTTTTCACATAAGCAGTAATGGAGGTCAGTGTACCATGCACGTGTTCAATTTGATAATATACCAATTGACTCTTTATTCATTTTAAAAGGTTTATTAAGGGTATGTTATTCTGAAAGAGTAATAAATAGAAATACTTATTTCCCCAAATTTAGAAACAATTTAGAAATAAGACAAAACTATTGACAAATAGACAAAAGTATTATTCCTAATAATGGGTATGTATGACATGGAGCACAGGATACCTAGTTTCATTGAAGCACTAGAAAGAAGCCCTCCTGCTTAGCAAGCAATATCTCAATTCCAGTTCTTTCTAAGTATTAAAATATATCTCTAAACCAGTCAGGTCATCCTTTCTCAATAGCATACGCGCTCTGAAAAGCAAAAAGTAATTTTTAATAGTAGCATAAGACTTGATATTAAAACTCAGCCAAGCACAATAATGTGAATGTGCTTAATGTCGCTAAACTTTACACTTAAAAATGTTCCAAATGTTATGTATGTTTTAAAACACATACTCACACACCAAGCTAGCTTCTTGCTGATATTTCTGTAGTATTAAAATTGTCTCAGCTCTTAAAACTCTTAATAGTTATCTGATGCAAGCTTATTTGGGTCTGAGGAATGATGGCATTCCTATTTATTGTTTAAAATGACGAATATCAAGTTTTGAACTCCAGTGTGTATATGAAACCATCACTATGTGAAAAAATAATATCCACATAAATACTATGAACATAATCAAATCCAGTCTCTCATCAGTGATTTGTCATTGAAAACACATTTTGTGGGAAGGTGTCTACATTTTAGTCTTAAATTGTAAAGTGGTTGTTCATTTTATAAAAGTTCACTGGCACACTACTTTTTTAAAAATATATTTTTTCCTAAATGTTACGGATCACAAAGTATTTAAAATCATTTACATGCTCAACAAGTAATAATAGCCCACTATAGTAAAAGGTTTAGACTTCTTTATTGTTGCTGTTTTTTTAATTTCAATAGCAAATAATAACTATCTACACTAATAAAAGAGAAACATGCAAATTGATGTCACTCCACCACACCCCAAGCCATGTCCACCAGCCAATCAGAATGACTATAAGCAAATTAACCCAACCAAGATGGTGGCCAGCAGCCACCGAGCTGGAGGAAACCAAGATTCCTACCTTCCCTGGCTGGCTGTGGCCCCCAATCAAGGCAATGAAGTTTCAATTATACAAGATAAATAAATTTCAGATACCTGCTTGAAGCCAGCCTCGCTGGGAGCTTGGGTCAGAGCTTGGGCTGCAGGGAGCCTTGGCCATCCTGCAAACAGCTATCAGCCCCTCATCCAGACTGGCCACACACTTATGGGATGAGGGTTCCTGCTGGGGGGCTTGGCCAGCCTGAAAACAGCCATCAGCCCCTCACCGAGGCTGGCCACGCACTCCAGCGGTGACCTCCACCCTGAAAAGGGTGTGGCCAGTCTGAAAATGGCCCTCAGCCCCTCACCCAGGCTGTTCAGGAACCCCAGCAGGACCCCCATCCTGATCTGAGCTACCTTTCAGAGCAAACCAGCCAGCCCCCATCCATGCACCAGCTCTCCATGGATAATATGCAAATTGACCCTAACAGGAGAACCACTGGGAATGACTAGTCACTATGACACACACTGACCTCTGGGGGCAGACGCTCAATGCTGCCCCCTGGTGGTCAGTGCACTCCCACAAGGAGAGCTCTGCTTAGCCACAAGTCAGGCTGCCAGCACAGTGGTGGTGATAGGAGCCTCTCCCACCTCGTCAGCAATGCTAAGGATGTCCGACTGCTGCTTAGGCCTGCTCCCCGCTGGCAAGTGGACATCCCCCGAGGGCTCCCGGGCTGCCAGAGAGATGTCTGACTGCCAACTTAGGCCTGATCCCCTGGGTAGCGGGCCTAAGCCAGCAGGTTGACATCCCCCAAGGGGTCCCAGACTGTGAAAGGGCTCAGGTCGGGCTGAGGGACCTTCCCCCGCCCCCTGAGTGCACAAATTTTTGTGTACCGGGCCTCTAGTGTATATATAAAACCCTAATATGCAAATAGACCAAACTATGGAACAACCAAACAACCAGTTGCTATGATGTGTGCTGACCACCAGGGGGTGTTCACAGAACATGGTGGGCATTGGCCACAGCAGGATGGTGGAGCAGGTGAGCAGGGGTGCCAGACCAAGGTGGGGCACCAATCGCTGTCATTGGGGCAAGCCTCTGGTGGTTACTGAAAAATTCTTTGCTCCCACATGCCACGGACCTGCCCCAGCACTGGCACCTGCTGCTGGCACCTGGCACCAGCCCCAATCACTCAGTGCTGTTAGTGGTGTGAGTGGCGACTGCTGGCCCTGACTGCCCCTCAGGGCTTCTGCACCTCCCCCTGCTCCTGAGGGGCGATTAGGGTTGGCAGCCACTGCTCATACCTGCTGCTGGTGCTGGAGCTGCCACTCATACACACTGTTGGTGCCGGCCCTGCTTGCACCCACAGCTGGCACCAGAGCTGCCACTCGCACCCCCTGCCAGTGCCCTGCCCGATCCCAATTGCTTAACACCATCAGCAGGTGCAAGCAGTGGCTGCTGACCCCAATTGCCCCAGAGGAGTTCTTCACCTCCCCTTACTCCTGAGGGGTGATTGGGGCAGCAGTTGCTGCTCACACCTGCTGATGGTGCGGAGCAACTGGGACCAGCACCAGCCGCAGATGCAAGTAGAGCTGGTGCTGTCAGTGTGTTGGAGTGATGGCGGCAGGGAGCAGGGCAGACAGGGGACCAGCGGCCGTGGTGGGAGGGTCTGGATGGGGGTGCAGAGGATGGGCCAAGACCCACCCCTGTGCGCACCACAGCCACATGGTCCACAGTTCCTTTCAAGGTGCATGAATTCGTGCACTGGGTCCCTAGTATATATGCAAAACCTTAAGCAACAGGTCAACCCTTCAACCTGTAGATCATTTGGATGCTATGACATGCACTGACCACGAGGGGGCAGATGCTCAGTGCAGGAGCTGCCCCCTGGTGGTCAGTGCACTCCCACAGCAGGAACACCGCTCAGCTGACTGACATGAGTGAGCCAGACACTGGGCTCACAGCTGCTCAGCGCAGCTGTGGCAGGGCGAGCCTCTCCTGCCTCTGCGGCAGTACTACCCAGCAGCAGTGGTGGCAGGCAGAGTGAGGCCCAGGTGAACAGGACCAGCGGGGCATCTGGCCAGAACTTGGGCTCTTCCCCAGCTGCCTGCCTCTTTGAGCAATAGTACATCCCCCAAGGGGTCCCAGATTGTGAGAGAGCACAGACCAGGCTAAGGGAACCCACTGGTGCGTGAATCAGTGCACTGGGCCTCTAGTTGTTTTATAATTGTGCACTAATTAATAGTATACAGAGCTAGCTGTTATATCGTAGTTTAAAACACATGCAACCATGTAAATACAGCCAAATATTACTTTAAAGCTACCCAAGAGTTTATTATTAAGTGAATACCATGTAGCTGGGTGTTTGGTAAGAACATATTTTATTTACATAGAACACCATTAAATATTACTTATGACAGAGTAAACAAGCTCAAGTGTGCTTATGTGGAGTGCTCAGTGGTAAAGATCAGAGATTTGTTTCCACTCCTGGATGTTATGCACATACTGTGCATTTATAAATTTATCCCTGCTAGGAAGGCATAAACCAAAGACAGAGTAGCAGAACAAATAATAAAAAAGGGCTTTGAAAAATTATTATTTAGAAGCATAATCTTACGCCTGATTTACTCAGGAGTTACATATCTGTCTACCTGGGAAAACTCATAGAGGGAACTACTCTCACATGCCTTTTCTTCATTATAATTGAGAAACTTTCACAGGGACATTTCCCTCAGGGTCTTGTTTACAAATCTGACTAACCAAGTAGAACAATGCAAATCCAGGTGTTTAAACATTTACAGTTCTAGAAATCAACCAATGTCTGAAGTGTTAACTACTGAAACGTGGGACATTTCTACCGACAAGCAGTATTTGAAGAACATAGAAGGCTCTTCTAAATTTAAGAGCTATTGATATCGCTGTTAAGGATGTTCTTCTGGGAATCCTAGCTGAGAAATGTTGGATTTCTTATTCCCAGGACCTTTATAGTGCATACGACTGAGAATAGATTTCTACTGAAAAAAATAAAGGTATATATTTACTTATTTGTAAATGTATCTTCTTTCTAGTTTAGTTTATGTTTGAAATACGTAAACTAAACTAGGATGGGTGTTGGCTTTTGAATTTCTTACTCTATCCTAGACCAGAACCTTTTTAGAAACTGAAGACATATCACTAACAAAATACCTAATATATACTTGGTGCTCACTTATGTGGCAAACATTGTCCCAAGTCTTCTCTAGACTATTTATTTAGTTGTCCCTAACTGCTTTAGAAAGCAGGTGTCATTATTATTATCTCATATACAAAATCAACAGTGAAACATAGATAAAGCAACTTGTTTAAGATGTCACCATTGGTGGTTCCCAGAACTAAGATTTCTTTCTCCCACATTCTTAAACATTAGCATAAATATATATGTATATATACACATATATGTAAAATATGACTACAAATGGCGCCCAACATATGATGGCTCCACCTACCATTTTTTACTTTATGATGTTGCAAAAGCGATTTACATGTAGGAGCAACCAGCTAAGCTGAGCTATGATGTTCAGTAGGTTTGGTGTATTAAATGCATTTTTGACTGGATATTCTCAATTTAGGATAAGTTTGCTGGGGCATATCCCCATCATAACTCGAGGAGCATTTGTATATACAAATACATATAAATAAATATATACATATGCATAATTTATATATATAAACTTTTCCTATTAGGAATTTCCTCCATTTTCTTCATCTTCTTCATGCTTTTCTTTCTTTCTGTTTAACACATGTTTATTCTATGCTCATCTAATGCCATTTCTCTTTCTTCCATGGCCAAATTGTAAAATGAATTTTTTAAATATATATTTTATTGATTTTTTTTACAGAGAGGAAGGGAGAGGGATAGAGAGTTAGAAACATTGATGAGAGCAAAACATCGATCAGCTGCCTCCTGCACACCTCCTATTGGGGATGTGCCCGCAACCAAGGTAAAATGCCCTTGACCGGAATTGAACCTGGGACTTTTCAGTCCGCAGGCCAACGCTCTATCCACTGAGACAAACCAGTTAGGGCTAAAATGAATTTTTAAATTTTACTCAGTGCCCCATTTCCTCACTTCCACACACCCTAAGTTCATTGCATGATAATATCTACTCTTAATAGCCCATCACAGTATAGACTATATTTACTGAAATTTTTAAATGCAATTTTTCAAAGCCCTAGGTATTGATTTTGATTTGGTAAACCTGTAAGAGAACCCAATAGACTGATAGGATCTTTTTCCTACAAGTGCTATGCTATGGTTCTCTCTAATTCTTGTCCTCAAGTATGGTCATTTTCATTTGTGTTTGTTACAATCTGCATGGGTTTGTCTTCATGTGCTCCCCTCTTACATCTAAACTAATAAAAGCGAAATATTAAAATTAACCGTTTCTC
>PVJC01038957.1:0-16490 GCA_004026665.1 Murina feae | reverse complement strand
TTTCAAGGTTGCCTTGACTAGTTTCTTTACATATGCACATCAGTTTTAATGTCAACATGTCCTTTTACAAACACACACCTGCTGGGTTTATAATTGGGATTGCATTGAATCTATAGATAGCCCAACATGAGAATTTTAATACTAGATGTACCGGTTAATAATGTGGATTTTGTTTTTCAATAGATGGACTTATACATATGTAGATATATATGCGATTTAACATGTATGCTATTTCGTTGTGTTGACAGCAAGCTTCAAAACTTCATATGTCAAATTTTCTGAAGGTGTTAACATCATAGATATTTTTATGTTTAAAAATGTTGAATTTCGTGCCAAAAAAAGAGCATTTGCAGGAAGTTTTAATTCATTATTTTGAAGAAAAGTGCTGCTGAAAGTTATTGTATACTTCAGAAAGCTTATGGTGAACATGCTCCATCTCAGGACACTTGTGAACGCTGGTGTAAACACTTTAAAAGTGATGATTTTGATATGAAAGACAAAGAACGTCCAGGTCAACTGAAAAAGTTTGAAGACCAACAATTACAAGCATTCTTAGATGAAGATGCGTGTCAAACTCAAAAACAACTTGCAGAAAGATTAAATGTTGCTCAGCAAACAATTTCCAATCATTTACAAGCAATGGGTAAGATTTTAAAGGAAGGAAAATGAGCGCCACATCAACCCACATGAACGAAAGACAAATGGAAAATCACAAAGTCATTAGTAAAATATTGCTTCAACAGCATGAAAGTCCTTTTTGCATCGAATTGTCACTGGTGGTGAAAAGTGGATTTATTTTGAGAATCCCAAATGCATAAAATCATGGGTTGATCCAGGTCAACCATCAACACTGACTGCAAGGCCAAATCGCTTCGGAAAGAAGACAATGCTCTGCGTTTGGTGGGATCAGGAAGGTGTGGTGTATTATGAGCTTCTAAAGCCAGGTGAAACCATTAATACTGATCGTTACTGACAACAAATAATCGATTTGAACCATGCTTTGATCGTGAAATGACCAGAATGTGCCAGAAGACACGGCAAAGTAATTTTGCTTCATGATAACACACCATCACACACTTCAAAACCAGTTAAAGAGACATTAAAAGATCTTGCCTGGGAAGTATCAACCCACCTACCATATTCACGACCTTGCTGCTTCAGATTACCACTTGTTCCAATTGATGGCACATGCACTTTCTGAGCAGCACTTCAAAATATACAAAGAAGTGGAAAATTAGGTCTCTGAATGGTTTGCCTCAAAACAAGAAAAGTTCTATTGGGACGATATCCACAAATTACCTGACAGATGGGAGAAATGAGTAGCTAGCAATGGACATTACTTTGAATAAAGCACTTTTGATGTTTCTCTTCAAATTATTGTGTTTTCTTTTATTACAAAATCCGCATTATTAACCAGTACACCTGGTAATACTATCAAGGCTTCCAATTCATGAGCTAGTGCCTTCTCCCATGCTCCCTCGGCCTCTCTCCATAGCTTTAAATCTTTACTCTCAGCAATGTTTTATAATTTTTAGTATAGAAGTACATCTTTTTTAGGATTTATTCCTAAGCAGTTTTCTTACGCTAATGTGATTAATTTTATTTTCCAACTTGCTAACATGTGTGTACATGTTGTGTGTGTGTACAATTGACTTTTGTATATTGACCTTATTCAGTTTTCTTACTAAAATAACCTGTTTGTAGATTCTTCTGTGTTTTCTGTATACATAAGCATGTCATTCAAATAAAGATAAATTTTTTTTTTCCTTTTCAACCTTTACATGTTTTTCCCTTTGCCATATGGCTCAAACCACCGGTAAAATATTGACAAGTAGTGATAATAAACATCCTTGTCTTGTCTGGACCTCAAGGAGAAAATGTTCCTTATTTCCCCATTAGCTTTGTTACTGTAATTTTTTTTATAGGTATCCTTACCAAATTAATAACTTCCCTCTATTTCTAATCTGCTGAGAATTATAAGTGAATGTTTAATGTTACACTTTTTGCCCTTATTACATGAACATGGTAAATTACATTGATTAATGAATGTTACTCAATTTTGCATTCCTGGAATAACTCCACTTGGTCATAATGTAGCATCCTTTTTAAAAATCTCTGGATTTTCTATTTTGTTAAGAATGTTCAATGAGACATTGGCTTATAATTAACTCATGAAGTCCATGTCAGGTTTGGGTGTCAGGGTTATGCTGAACTCATACAATGAGTTGGAACTTATTCCTTATTTTTCTAATCTCTAAGAGTCTCTAAAAGTAAAATTATAACTTTTCCCATAAGTGTTTCAAAGATTTCATTAGTGAAGCATTTTGAGCCTTCAGATATATTTAGGTTGGGGTTCTTTTTGGTGGGAAAAATATAGATTCAATTCCTTTCAGACATACAAGACATTTAGATTTCTTTTTCTGCCAGTCTTAAATTGTATTTGCCTATTTCATCTAACTTACACTTATTGGACCAAAGTTGTTAATAAGAGTATATACTGTCTGATTCCCTTAATATGAAGCTTAAGAACAGGCAAAAGTAATCAAAGGTGATAGAAATTAAAATAACTCTGTTTAGGGGTAATGACTGGGAAGGAGCGAGACGGCCTGGAATAATAGATATGCTGTCTTGATCTGGGTGGTGATTACATGGGTATCCTATATAATAAAAGCCTAATATGCTAAGTGTCTGGTTGTCCATTCAACCAAAGTGTAATATGCTAATGATATGAAAAGGCCGCTCAACCTCTCATTACGACTTGCACTGACCACCAGGGAGCAGACAGTTGACCAGTTGCTATGACATGCACTGACTACCAGGGGACAGATGCTCCAACCAGTAGGTTAGCTTGCTGCTGGGGTAAGGCAGATCGAGACTGAGCAAGATGGGCCAGACATGCCCTGGAGCCCTCGCACGATCCCTCCCTGGCCCCAATCGTGCACTGGTGAGGTCCGTTGGCCTGGCCTATGCCTTCTCACAATCCAGGACCCCTTGGGGGATGTCAGAGAGCTGGTTTTGGCCCAATCCCGCAGGGCAGGCCAAGGGACCCCACTGGTGCACAAATCTGTGCAACAGGCCTCTAGTAAACATATCAAACTCATTAAGTGCACTTAATATTACCTTAATTTATACATGTTATACTTAAATGACTTTTTAAATGAAATTAAAAATGACACTTAACATGTGATTGTAATGCCCATTCAAGGCTAAAACTTTTGTGTTCAGGCATGGCCTGAAAGAGCCAATCTGAACACGGGATAAAGACGAAAATATCTGAAGTGAATGGTTCAGATGCTAGAAGACATACCATTTTCTTCTAGCAAATGTAGAATTACCTTATCATCTCTTCCAATGGACAAAGAGAAATAAATCACTTCTCTAAATTTGAAAATAAACTGTAGTGTTCTAAAGAAAATGACATGTTAGAGAGTTCTGCACTAATCACTCCTTCAGATGTTTAAGATGGAACTAGACACAAGATAGTTCAAATATTTTATATTATGTGGAAAGCATCAATGGTGAATATTGTTATTGGTTAATTGGAATTGACACCTTCCAACTCAGAATTTATTTTATTACAAAGATATTTTTCTAAATTAAAATAAAAAATCATCAATAATGAAGTAAAAATTCCCCTTCACTACACCCACCCAATCTCTTTCTCCAACAGCAAACATTCATAAAGCAATTACTATACAATATACCAGGCACTTTTAAGTTATTCAATCCTGAAAACTTTAGGTATTGTTTCATTCTTCCATTTCACAAATGTAAAAACTGAGAATCAATGTTTTGATAACCTAAGGTCATACAGATTAATAAGTAATAAAGCCAAGATTTGGACTGGCTTATAAACCTGCTTTTTAAACCACTAAGGTCAATAATAACCCACAACCAGTTTGAGTTTTCAAAGTCTTTGAAATATTTAAAGCTAAATAGAAAGCCTGTACACACTAAAAATCAACAGAAAACCCCAAAATACAAATTTAAAAAAGAGAGAAAATGAAAAAAAATTAGCAAAAGATTAGAAACAAAGCCAGCAAGGTAGTATTTAAAAAATAAAATTTGAAGGCAAAGTACAGAATAAGCTGACAGAACCCAAGTAATTCAAAATATATATTTTTAAAAAACTTGAATGGAAAAAAATTAAGTATTTATGATCAGGTGTATGCTGAATATATAAAGCAAAAAGGACTAGACATCTAAGGAAAAAATACATAATAGCAGCATAAGAATTTACTTCACTGTCTCACTTCTTGAGAAATAAGGAAGGTTATAGAGAATCTCACCAGTGTTTAATTAAAAATATAAATTTAATGGTTATATGAAAACTGTACAAAGGACATACTCACCCCAGCACCCAGGAAATATTTATAAAAGTTGCTTGCTTAGCAACCTAAAAAGAAATCTTTAATAAATTCTAAAAGAAAACTACATATAATAGAAATTATAAGTTATTAACAAAAAAAAGCTAAACTAAAAATTCTAACTATACCAACCACCTGAAGTTGAAATACTCTATCCTAAATAATTCCTGGATCAAACAAGCAATCAAATTTGCCACTGCCAAATATTCAGAAAACAATAATGAAAACAAATACATTCTTAGCCTATAAGATGGAGCCAAATAATCAGAAGAAAATTCATATCATTGAAATGGTTTCTTTTATGATTGAAAGGAAGAAAAATAAAGACAGTAAAGGAAAGGAATTAAAATCAATATTCTATAATAAATTAGAAATAAATGATAATTATTCTCTGGTGGTGAGAAAAGAATATGGAGGTGGAATGGGGCAAATCCTACTTATCTAATCAAGGAGAAAAGACAAAAAAGGATATGTAATAGTAGATAACATATATATTTAAAACATTAGTGTACCTATATGCTAAAAAAAAGTCTTAAATATACGATAGACTATGTATGAATTATCAGAAAAAGGGCAATTACCTAGATTTACTCAAGAGAAAGAACAAGAACACATAAGGAATATAGAAAACTTGTGAAAGAATTACCTTCAAGAAAAGATTCAGGTGTATTTGGATATAAATAAAATAATACTACTTCAGAAAACAGGTAATTCTCAGAATATATAAACTATTCTAAATCAAATAAAACATGAAATCATTTTCTAATTTACTCTGGAAAGACATAAAAACCTGTTAATCAAAACCAGACTTCTCGCCCTAAGCAGTTTGGCTCAGTGGATAGAGCGTTGGCCTATGGACTGAAAGGTCCCAGGTTCAATTCCGGTCAAGGGCATGTACCTTGGTTGCAGGCACATCCCCAGTGGGGGGAACGAGGGGGGAGGCGTGCAGGAGGCAGCTGATGGATGTTTCTCTCTCATGATGTTTCTAACTCTATCCCTCTCCATTCCTCTCTACAAAAAAATCAATAAAATATATTTAAAAAAAAAACAACCACAAAACCAGACTTCTCTCTTACGAGTGAATAATAAATACAAAATCCTAAATACAAGTTTAATCAATAGAATGCAGCAAACAGATGGCTCAATATTAGATTCTACTAATGTAACTGGTATCTATCATCACTAGGTTAAGGAGAAAATCCATATATTGGTAAACACAAACGCATCAAAAAAAATCTTATGAAATACTCAAAATTAGATATTTATACCCTAGCCGGTTTGCTCAGTGGATAGAGCGTCAGCATGCAGATCAAAGGGTCCCAGATTTGATTCCAGTCAAGAGCGAGTACCTTGATTGCAGGCTCCATGCTGGCTGTTGGGACCCTAGTCAGGGTTTGTGCAGGAGGCAACCAATTGACATTGATGTTTCTGTTTTTCCCTCTCTTCTACTCTCCCTAAAAATCAATGGAAAAATAAACTCTGGAGAGGATTAACAAAAAGCAAAAATTAGACATTCATAAGACGCAAAACAAAAATCCCCACCCTACCCAGTGTGACTCAGTTAGTTAGGTGTTGTGCCAAGCATTGGCAAGTTACTGGTTGATTCTGAGTCAGGTCTCATGCCTGGGTTGCAGACTTGATCCCCCAGTAGGCAGCCAATTGATGCTGCCTTCTCACATAAATGTTTATCTGTCATCCTCTCCCTCTCTAAAAATCCATAAAAAAATCTTTTAAAAAAGATTATCATAGAAATGATAATAGAAAAGCCAAGTATCGTGGCCAATTAAAAAAAAAACAACAGCTTTTCTATATTAGTAACTAGTTTAAAATATTACAATACTTAATAATAATATGAAGAGTCCATTTCTAAAAGCAAAACAAACATTTTTGGAAACTTAAAAAAAACACCCAACATATCAAACTATAATAAAGAATATTTCAAACTTTTAATGAGGAACATTCCAAAATAAAATACTATGATTTCAATGAAAAAAACTGCCCACCATTATAAATTTAAACACATAACATATATCCAGTTAAAATACTAACACAATACTTGAGTAAAGTGATAAAAATGTGATTCTGAAAGTCACATTGAAAAATAAATGGGCAGCAATAAAAAACTTTGACAAAGGAACAATTAAGTTCTATCCTATACAACAAATATTGTCTGTGTCACAAACTGTTCTTGGAATTGAAGTGATTTAAAAGACTACAATGAAAGATGCAGTTGCTAACAGTAGTGTAGTACTTGCAACCAGAAGAGAAAGATCAGGGGTGGAACATAACTGAAAGCCCAGAAATAGACCTGCATAAGACAGAGATGGTATTTTAAAACTAGGGATAGCCAGCATGGTCGGTGTGGCTCAGCTGGTTGGAGAGTCAGACCATATACCAGAAAGTGGTGGGTTCCATTCCCAGTCAGGATACATACCCAGGTTGCAGATTTGATCCCAGGTTGGGGCAAGAATGAGGAGCAAAAAAGGTTGATGTTTCTTTCTGTCTCTCTCAAATCAATAAAAACATACCCCCGAATGAGTATCAAGACTTTCTATCTAGGGATAGAATGAATTGTTTAATAAATGTTGTTGGCCTAATTAGTAACAAAGTACAAATTCGGGTCATTACCTCGGATCTAACAAATTCTGGAATGGCTTAGAACGCTAGAGAAGTAAAATAAAATCTGTGTGAAAATTAATCTTTTTGTTTTAATCCTCACCTGAGGCTATTTTTACCATTGATTTCCAGGGAGAGTGGAAAGGAGGAGGAGGGCAAGAAAGACAGACACACATGGACTGGTTGCCTCCCCCAGGAGCCCTTACTAGACAAATACCATTAGTTTTTCAAGACACTTCAAAAATCTCCCGGCAACCAAGGTATGTGCCCTTGACTGGGAATTGAACCCAAGACCCCTCACTCCAACCACGGCCAAACTAACCAATGGGCCAAACCAGCGAGGGCAAAGTAATCTTAAAGCAGAGAAAGCTTTTCTAAGAAGAAATGGTAAAGAAAAATAGACTTCACTACACATAATTAAAATATAGCCCCAGAATTTTTAAGATTAAAGAGGATTACCTTATTTAATAAAGAGCTCTTCAGAGCAACAGAGATAAATACCTATTAAGCTTATGAATAGTTAATAAACAAAAGACAACTGGCTAACATGAAAAAATGAATATCACTAAGAAATATAAATTAAGTCCTAACCGGTTTGGCTCAGTGGATAGAGCATCGACCTTCAGACTGAAAGGTCCCAGGTTCGATTCCGGTCAAGGGCATGTACCTTGGTTGTAGGTACATCCCTAGTAGGAGGTGTGCAGGAAGCAGCTAATCGGTTTCCCTCTCATCAATGTTTCTAATTCTGTCCCTCTCTCTTTCTCTCTGTAAAAAAAAAAATACATTAAAAGTATATATATAAAGATGATTTATTACCTGTTAAAGTAGAAAAGACTTAAAAATTTTAAATACTTAACATAGCTAAATGAAAAACAGAAGTAGTAAGAATGTAAAACTTGAGCACCATTCCTGTGAGCAATTTTAAGCTTAGAAATGTAGAAGCAAAAGTTTGGAAGTACATTTTTTAGGCCAGCAACTCCAAGAAATTTATGTATGCTTGTATATACGTATTATGTGGATTTTTGTCATATTGTTATGTATAACAATTAGAAATATATGTTCAGCAATAAGTTAAATTACAGTTTTTCCGTAAAAGAATTTAGAACCATTAAAAAGATAAAATTATTGACATAGGATGTCCACAATATATTAAATGAAAAAAATATAATCACAAAATGTAATCCCATTTTTTAAAAAAACAGATTTGCATTCATATCCATCCATTAAAAGTCAAAATGTTAATGATGGTTATCTCTGGTTGTGTTCCTATGTTTTCACATTATGTACTCATATAAAAAGGGGGGAAAGTTCCGGGTTTTTAAACTTAGTCAATAAAACATGCCAGAGTGGATAACAAGTAGTTTCCTTTATCAGACAAGATTCTTAAATTTGTTCTGCAGGTAAACAAGAAAACAAGGCTAAAAATGGCCTGGACTTCTTAATGGCAGTTTATTTATAGGCTATCAAATACAGATTTTTTTTTTTTAAACAAATGGCTTAAACACATTAGCTTTAATGGTTACAAGACTTTACTAAAAGTTCTTGCCAAAAAAAAGCATGACTTTACAACAAATTAACTCGTGAAAAAAATTAAAGGGTGATTCACTACACAGCCGCATTTTGAATGCAATCAGAACCAGAAAATTCTTTTTTAATGGGACATTTGATATTGTGAAAAGAATAAGACTCACAAAATTTTAGTCTATATAGTTCGAAGGACAAGGTTTTTCCATTCTGATTAAAATCTATTCTCCCCATCTTTAACTGGATCCCTTGATACTTTAGTTTATTAATTTACAGCTTTTATTTTTAATTAAACTAGAAACAGTGTAAGAAATTATCTGGAGAGACCTCTGGTACCTGACAAACCATTGCTCCCCTTATAAAACAAGTTAAAAATCATAAAATCTTGATAAAGTATAAAAGCAATGTTTGCAGGCTTGCTGATATCACTCTTCCTCCTATAAACAGAAAATACATTTTAATGATTCAGTCTTATTTTCTAATTGTTGAATATTTAAGAAACTATTATCTTTAAAAAAAGAGGAGCCTCATTTTTAAAGACTACCCACATATGAAATAGTCCTCAATTAAATTAAGTTTTCTAAAATTTTGTAGTCTCCTATTTTCTCTGGATTGTTGACTTTTTAAAGTCATCTGATTTAAATTAGTTGTTCAGTATTCTAAATTTAATTTTTTTACTAAAACATTGGTACTTTAATAGTCAATTTTCCTATTGAAAAGTTAAGTATTTTCTGCAGAATTTAGACCTAGCTAGAGGAGCAAGCACTGGCAATCCATCTCTCTTAAGTCTCATTTTTCTTAGCAGTAAAGTGAAGAGATGGACCAAATGACTTTAAATTACTTGGACATCCTGTTCAGACTTTTAAAATATCAAAATCAATATCCCAGGGAATCAGTAGATCTTTATTCAAAACATGTATTTCAGACTTACTTCCAAAAAATAAGCAAATAAAGGACATAGGGTGAAAACTCATTAAAAATTCGACTAAGCTCATAGCAAACTGGTATTTTAACTTATAAGTACCAGTGAGATTAGTTTGGAAGCATTTAAGCCATTTACCTTCCATTTTTCTCAAGAAATCTTGATATTTCCTACAAATTGGCTTACCTCAAACTAGTTAGATGCAACTAAAAATGTTTTCAGCATTGAGTTTCCAGTTGTTCTATTCTTTCCAGAACCTTATTTCTGTATTCAACTATGACTTTAAATTTTTACAAAGACACTCACATTTTCAAGTGGCAAATAGCTTTTCAAGACACTTTAAAAATCTCCCTGTTCATTGTCAGTCTACTAAAAGTATGACTTAATGCCTTTCATGTTTACTGATGTATTCTAAGTAATTAGAACAGTAACTGGCACTTGGTAGGCACTAAATATATATTTACTGATAGAATGAAGGTCTGAATCACAGCTAACACATTATCTTAATTCACATTTGAAAACTATTTTAATCAATAAACCCCTTAAAATGAGTCTTTTTAAATTACATGGGTGACTGTAACTCTTCAACACATAATGAACTAAATAAGGCTGGGAAACATAATGAGTTGCATGCAGAAAAACTTGCTATGTCAGGAAATACACAAAGGCATTTCACATGGGCGACATTTTCTTCTTTTGACAGGTCAATCTATTCTGTTTTCATTTTATTTGGAATCCGACTTACCGTGTGGTTGTTTTCCAAAAAACTTAAGCAATATTTTACGTTCCTTAGATTCACTCCAGAACACCCAGTGATTACTGCAATTATTATAACCTACAGAATTAGCAATTTCCTAACCCTGCTCTTTTTTACTACTCCAAATTTCTAAAATATTAAATGGTATAAGACTTTTTCTACTGTATTTTATAGATTTTAAGACACATTCTTTCCCATTTCTGAATTTGGGGAGAATCTTTAAATTTGCTCCTCTTATTTAGAATTGTATTGTGGTTTAATTGGCAAATTATTTCTAAGTTGCATAAAATACTGGTATGTCTCTCAGTCAATGCTGCGTTAGGGCAATATTCAAGTAACAACTTCCCTATCCATCCAGCCACTCTTGCAACATAAATACGTAACTAAAAGGTTTAATTAGAAAAACTATCCAAACACAGTTCAATTGTATATAAAATATTTAATTTTTAAAACACAGTCTATTCATGTCACATAAATATCTTCAATTTTATGTTAGCTACTATGGTCAGCAGAATTAACAAGTATGACTATTAAGAATAACTTATAGATACTGTCACTTATAGGAAAGTTTAAAGCTCTAAGACTCACCATATTAAAATTTCTGATACTTGAATACTGTAGCTATTTTGTAAAATTTCAAAATATTTCTCACTTCCTGAAATGCAGTTTCATTATAAGTTGTTAGTACTTAATATCCAAATAAAAGCAAAATAAGTTTTTCTTTCATTCATTTCTCCCCAACAACAACAAAAAATTCTATCAAAAAATAAAATGGTCAACTGACATCATTTTACAGCAGTAAAATGGTAAATTATCCACTTTAAAATATTCTTACTTTCATCAAGGTAGAATGCTTCCCATATACTATTTTAAAGGAAGGTTCACAAGTCAGATAGAGGGCACAGGATTAAAAGACTGACTTTAGAACTGGAGCCATTTCCATTCTCTAACAGTTGTTTCAATTTAAGATTCCAAATCAGATTTCAGGAGAGAACATTGAAAACAAAATGGTTAATTGATACAACTCCCATTTCCATAGCCTATTTTTTTATATAGTGATGTGGAAACACTGGTTAAGTACCTTTGGTTCCTTTCTAAAGTTACTGCATGAGTGTGCACAAAAAGTTAGATTTGACACGTTACGATTTAAATAAGAATTTCTCCATTCTTTGTTGCTTTTAATTAAAAAAAAG
Source organism: Murina feae (assembly GCA_004026665.1). Lineage (NCBI taxonomy): Eukaryota > Metazoa > Chordata > Mammalia > Chiroptera > Vespertilionidae > Murina > Murina feae. Next base: position 5,111 of record PVJC01038957.1, on the reverse strand, counting down.
CTGAATTGAACTAAAGTTGCTCTAAGTCTGGCAGAAGTTCTAGTAAACCTCACAGGTGAGAGGAGAAGTTTCTCTCACTTTTTCTTTGCTTGCAATAAATTAAATTTAGGCAATGTTTGTAATTAACAAGTGAACAGTATTAATTTTTTCTTAAAATGGCAATTGTGTAACTTAAAATATGGTGTTTGCTACCCCTCCCCCATGGTCATAATAGAATTATGCAAATTATGTTGTTATGCCTTACTTCTATGTTACTGCCTGCCAACTACCCATGGCAAATGGAAATGGAAGGACATGGCAGCCTAAAAGAAAACATGCTCTGAAATTCTAATAAGCTATTGCTTTCGATATTTATTTATTTTTTACTTTCAACATTTAAATGACATAACTTTTTAGACCTTATCAGAAGTAAGAAAGTACTGATCACAGTTCTATTCCCTTTCCTTACTCTCCCTCCCTTTTCAAGAGAAGGTAGTAGTGGAAGATAACACAGCCCAAAGACAGGCAGAAAAGGAGGAAGTGTGATGGGCAGAGAATGGATCTAACAGAAATTGAACAGGCAGCCTTAAACCCCCCAAAGCTCCCTTCCTCTTCAATACAATGTATTGATTCTCTTCAGAAGACAAATGGGTGTAAAGGTTAACTACTTTTTCAGACCTTAAGCTTACCTGTTAAGGCACTTTACTTACCCTCCCCACCCTACCCATATTTTTCATATAAAACCCACTTTTCATTTGAATGCATTTTGCTAGGTTATGATAATCTGCAAAATAAAATAAAAATAACATTGACCATTTTTTTTATAAAAACTTGCATCAAGAGAAAGGTTGTGTTTTATTTTCTGAAATGAGCACAAAGTACACCTTTCACAATAACACTGAAAGCAGGTGCAAAGACTGACAGTGACCTTTGACTAAAGGTAACTTTGTAAAAAGAAAAATACCAAATAAATCAGTGCCCTTTCTGATTGTTGTAAAACTGGAGAAGGGAGGGATTGGTTGGTTGTTACATAAAAGTTGGTCCAAACTTACAAAAAAAAGCACAAATGTGCATAGTTCAGATCTGCAAGAGGGCCATAAAGAACTTTTATGTCCCTAATATTAGCATCCACTTAAAACTGCAAGAATACAAAATAAAACTGTTAACTAGAATTTGTGAAGATGTACAATCAATAGATCTAGTTTTTAGAACAGCATGAATTTAAGCAAAGGTGGGTGTGTTTTTTTGTTTTTTTTGGTCTTTTTAAACTATTGTATGCAAGACCCTTTCCACATAAAAATAAAGCTGTTGTTGAATTAATATTATTCAAGTCTCTTGGATTGCTGCCTTAAATTGCAGCTAGAAAAGTCTTTCCAGATAAAAATGATGTGCCTGAGGAAAACTGATACTTAGTATGGTAACCCTCTGCCTCGACCTCTGCCAGCTGATGTGCTAATGTGTCCCCTGTATCCTTGTGAATATCCAGGTCCTTGGGCAGGGGAAGTCCAGGTCTGTCCATGCATGAGGCTGGGGCCCCCCGGGTTTTCCTGTAAGGTACCACCATAGTTATAGTTGTGCATCTTTGCTGGCAAAGAATGAGTACTCTCTGGCCCTGTGGAAGGGTCACTGCTGTTCGCCAGGACTGCAATGGGGCCATGGCTATATTCAAATCTATGGTCCTTGTCTCCACTAAACAACATGGGACCAGTATTGAGGTAAATGTCTCCATATCCAGCCACTGAACTGGGAAACGACTCGGAAAAGGCAGAAGGCTGAGGTGGACCACCAGAATGAGATGAAGTAGTACTGTAGTTATCCAAAGACTGAATATCTGAGTTTCCAAGGAAGCTACGTCGTTCCAATGGTAGAGCAGAGCCACCTCCTAGACCATCATTATACGGAGCAGAAGAGAAAGAAGAGGATCCAAAATTGTCCTTGTAGTCTGAAGTGGGTACATAAGTATCACCTGCCTGGTAATCAATACCACCTTCTCTTTTGGGATCATCCTGGGGTTGGTGTTGAGCAAGCAGCTGTAACAGGGCTGCTTTGACTCCAGCATGAGGGTCAGTTAGTGACGAACTAGTGGTGGGAACATGCTGGTTTTCTGTCCGATAATCCAGATCTTCTTCAGTGACTGGTGGTGGTTCAGGTGGTTCCGGAGGTCGTTGATCAGGAGGCAGAATACGAGGCCGGTCTGGTTCTGGTGTAAGCTCTAACATCCTCATATCTTGGTGCTGAATGAGATCATTTTGCCCTAAGTGAAAAAAGCAAAAAAAAGTCAAAATATACTGTGGAAAACCAAATGTTCAAAATAGTTAATGTTTCCTATGGGGTGGCCCTATAGAGCATTAGAAGTTCCATCTCCACGTAACACCTCTCCCCCCATAAAAAGAAAAGGGAAACGGTATATAAGTCCTAATACTGCCTACTACCATTTAAGTCTATGGTGACCAAAAAATTATATTATATTTGGCTTTTCAAAGGGATCTCATATATACCTGTTTATTGCTTGAAGAACAAAAGCTACTGTATACGCAAAATTTCTGCCTTGGTCAATCACCCTGTTATAGCTGGAGTAAAAGATTATTTCTTAACCACAGAAATTCATGACGTTCATAATAAGTTATATCACACACGGATAATTTGCTAAAGAATCAATTTCTAGAAGTAAACAGATTAAAAAACCTAAGACCTGAGAATTTTCAGACATCTCCTAGCAATGCCACTCAACAATACACATTATAGATAATCATCAACAGCAAGAAAACAGTGTGACTGCAGCTACATTAGTGGTCTGCTATCTGCACACTCACCCGATACTGGAGTGCTAGGTTCTGGAGGCGGTCTGAGTTGTAATGATGCTGCTTCATGGCCCGATCCATTTTCCCTTTCCTCTAGTAGCGCATCTTTCTGCTTTGACTGCTGAGCCTTTATTAACTGAGTCAACAGAACTGCAAATGCACTCTGCACAGCAGCCTGGGCAGCATCAGTCTCCACTTTAGGCTGGACGCTCTGAGAAGGTTGAATTCCTCCCAGTGGTTTTGAAGACTCCTGTTGTGGTGTTGATGGATCTGTCTGTTTTTCACCTGTTGCCAAAATTCCAGCAGGAAGGTTTATTTTATTTAGCTGTTGTTCAGTCTCAGAGTTTACCTTAATGTTCAACACTTGAACAAAATCAGCCATATTAAAACTTGTTTTAGATTGTAGTAGGTTAAGTAGAATTGCCAATTCAGTGTGGTTTAACTGCTGTCCAGGGCCTGTTTTTACTAAAGACAAAATTTGTATTAATTAGAATTGCCATAATTCATGGCTGCCCCACCCATAAAATGGCTCTGTATGACCACATGAAAATGTGTATTTATAGGACAGTGTTTAAGAAACATTGTAAAAAGGGAATCTCAGTTTAATTTAATTTCATATTCATTTAAGATGTAACTATATATAAATTAAAAAAAAAAAGAACTGTGGTCCATTTTGAATAAATTATCTTTAGGAGTAAATATTTCAGGAGGAAAATCGAAACTATCACTAGAACCCTATACTATAAAGGTTACTAGGAAATGTCACCTGTGAATGGGAATGGAGGACGATGACAACGATGGCAGCTACAGTGTCAGGTACTTTCTAAGCATTTTATATCATCTATTACTTACAACAATATAAGGCATACTCTATTATTAGCCCCATTTTTAAATGAAGGAGAAACTGATATCCAGAGAGATTAAATAACTTGTCTAAGGTCATAAACTCTGTAAGTGGCAGAGTTGAGATTTGAACCTAGCATTCTGATTCCAGAATCTGCACTCTTTTAACCATTCACTGTATTGCTTATCTAAAATAATGCCTATTATCTAAGAACCTAACCTTGTATTTGTTTTTTTTTAAGTTTATGTTTTATTTTTATTTATTGAATTTATTGAGGTGACATTGGTTATATAGGTTTCAAGTATACAATTCTACAATATGTCATTTGTATATTATATTGTATGTTTACCACCCAACTCTTCTTCCATCTTGTATTTGTTGTTAATTCAAACTTTTGTCATAGGCTCTTTGATAAAGTACTTTATTCAAATTACTTTTTTTAAATTTTAAGTTATTCTGGGTAAATTAAGTCATCACCAGCAAAACAGATTCAGTGGTTTTTCATTTTCCAATTTCCAATTTAGATTGTGATGGTTTATACAGGTTCTTGTGAAAGCTTATCTGGATCATATACAGGGGTGGGCAAAAGTAGGTTACTAATAATAAATAATCCAATAATAAATAAATAACAATACAAGAATAAACTAGAATACCCCCACAACTATAAACCTACTTTTTCACACTCCTATATAACAACAAAGCTCAAATGCATATAATCTATATATATGCTCATGGCAGGCGAGCACAGCGGCGATGGCAGGGGCCTCTCCCACCTCTGCAGCAGCACCGAGCGTTGAGCCTGGCTTGGGCTCCTACCCAGCCGCCTGCCACTTCACGCACTGCTACATCCCTCAGGGAATGTCGGACTGCCAGTTTCGGCCCAATCCAGGCAGTGCAACATCCCCTGAGGGGTCCCAGAATGGGAGAGGGCACAGTCCAGGCCGAGGGAGGGACCCTACCCAGCAGACGAATTCATGCACTGGGCCTCTAGTACAACATAATACTACAGATAGTGATAAGCAATTTCCATAACCACATCATAGAAGAAACACTCCAAAAAGTTTAAAAACTGATAATGAATGCTGTCTATTCTCTCTTTATTGATTTTGAGATACTTTTTTATATAATTATATAATACAGGCCCGATGCACGAAATTTGTGCAAGGGGCTTGGCCCTCTAAGCCTCAGCAGCTTGCCTCAGCCTTTGCAGCCTTGGCTTCATCCAGAAAGTCACCTAGAAGGGTGTCTGGAAGGTCGTTTGGCTATCCAGTCTAATTAGCATATTATGCTTTTATTATTACAGATATCAGTTTTAGATTAAATCAAATCGAACTTTTATAAGTTATCCTTGTGACCTGCAGCATTAATAAGGAACAAAGTTTGATTATTACACCCCAAAGGCCATTTTTCCTCATTTTCCCTTTCATTTCTCTATTAACAGAGGCTGTCTCTGTGTGAGTTCAGAAGTACTCTTCATGGTGTCTCTA
>PVJC01038956.1:0-16480 GCA_004026665.1 Murina feae | reverse complement strand
CCAACCAGTATTATATGAAATGCTGAAAGGTATCCTTTGAGAATGAGGAAGAAGAAAAAGGAAAGTAAAAATTATGAACAACAAATATATATCAACGAGTGATTCTAAGAATCAAGTGAATAAAAAATCTGATGAACAGAATAAACTGGTGAATAGAATAGAATCAGAGGCATAGAAAGGGAGTGGACTGACAATTTTCAGGGATTAAGGGTGTTGGGGATGCGTGAAGAGACTGGACAATAATTGTACACCTATGGATGAGGACAATGGGGGGGCAAGGTCAGAGGTTGGGGTGGGAATTGGGAGGAGGGGAGCTATGGGGGAAAAAAGAGGAACAACTGTAATAATCTGAACAATAAAGATAAATTTTAAAAAAAGAGAGAGAGAGACAGACCCAAGATAAAAATAAAATGGCAAAGCAGACCAAAAAAAAAAAAATAATAATAATAATAATAATAATAAATAAAAACGTATTCCCCCTTCCAGGAAGAACATTAGTTTTAATCATATTTTATCCCCAAGGCTACACACAGACTCGTTCATTCTCTAAACCACTATAGGTTGTATATCACTGCATCCTCAACTTTTTCTTTTGTAGGAAATTTTCCCTTCCTCAACAATGCACTGCTGGTTTGCTGCATGGATTGACTTTCTCACTGCATGCCTCACATTGCACAGTTTTCCTGGTACATCTAGAAAGCAACATAAGAGTCATTCCCAGGCTCCCAGTCGACACCCTCTAGGCCTTGACAATGAGAATAAGAATTCTCTTGGCCAAACTATACAGAGCAGTCCCCCTCTTATCCATGGTTTTGCTTTCCATGGTTTGTTTTAACCATTTTTCTAAAATACTAAACAAAAAATTCCCCGTTCTGATTAGTGTGATGAAATCTCAAGTTGTCCTACTCTGTCTTACCCGTGATGTGTCGTCCCTTTGTCAGTATCACCACCCAGCAGTCCCAAGGTGGCTGATTCCTTATCAGATTGACTATTGTGGTGTCACTGTGCTTGTGTCCATCTCAGCCTTATAGCAGCCTAATACTATGTCATAATTCTGTCATTCGCCTCACTGATAATGTAGGCTTTGTATCATCTCATATTATCACAGAAAGAAGGTGAATGCAATACAATAAGATATTTTAAGAGAGAGAGAGAGAGAGAGAGAGAGAGAGAGAGAGAGACCACAGTAGGTAACTTTTATTGCAGCACATTGTTATAACTGTTTTATTATTAGTTATCATGGTTAATGTCTTACTATATCTACTTTATAAATTAACCTTTATCATAGGTATGTATGTACAGCAAAAACATGGTATATATAGGGTCCAGTACTATCTGCGGTTTTAGGCATCCCTTGGGGGTCTTTGGACATATCCCCTGTGGATAAAGGGGGACAACTATATGCAGTCTATCCTCTAACCTCTGCTGAACACCCTTCTTAGCCTCCTTTTAAATTTTATTACTTTGTATTTAATTAGCACTTTATATCGTCTGATCATAAGAGAATACACTTAGTTAACTGGTACCATTTCTATTCTAGATACAAAGATCTGCTTCTACTAGGTCAAAGGCCAGGGGAACTTGCTCTCCCAGGAGTTCATAACATTTGCCAAACTCTCTGTGTAGTCAAAGTAGTTAAAACACGTCTAGTTTACTACTCTGCAATATCTGTAGGTTGTCAAGTAACCAATCAAGAAAAGGAGAAACTATTTTTAAATTTTATTTATTTACTTATTTTTCCTTTTTAATGAATTTGTTGGAGTGACACTGGTTAACAAAATTGTACAGGTTTCAGGTGCACAATTGTAAAGCACATCATCGGTACATTGTATTGTATGTTCATCACCCCTAGTCAAATCCCTGTCCGTCACCATTTACTCATTAAAGAAGTATGTATGACCCTGGCTGGTGTTTCTCAATGGTTAGAGGGTCATCCCCTGCACCAAAGGGTCTTGGATTTGATTCTCCATCAATGGCACATACCTGGGTTGCAGGTTTAATCACTGGCCCCAGTTGTGGCCCCTGTGGGAGACAACAAAACAATGTGCCTCTCTCACATTGATGTTTCTCTCTCTATCCCTCACTCCTTTCTACTCTTTCTAAAAAATTCAATGGAAATATATCCTCCTGTGAGGATTAACAACAATAATAAAAGAAGTACTTATGTAGTTCCAGACCATTACCATTCTGGAAATATGGAAGGGGGTAGGGATACAGATAATGCTCTTCTTTTATTTATTACTTTCATTACACTCTTGTACAAGGATGACAAAAAATAAACAGTGGATTGATAATTTTACAAAATAAACAAATATTAAAAAATATAAAGCCAAGTGTCATGATATTGACTGATATCGAGGGTGCCTTAAGGTTTGGAGAGGTGACATCTGAGTGGAACCTGATTAAGCAGCCAGCCATGCAAACATCGGGGAGCCAAGCTTTCTAGACAGAAGAAGCAACCATGGCCATGGCCGGAGGTAGGAATGAACTGGGCACCTTGGCTAGGAACAGAAGGGTGGTCTGCGTGTTTGGAACAGAGTGAGCAAATGAGAGAGTGTTATGAGATGAAGTTGGAGAGATAAGGATTTATCGTTTTCAGCTTCATAGCAAGAATAAGGGAGTTTGGAATTTAAATATAAGGAAAAACAAGGAAAGTTAAAGCAGAGGGCAACATAATCCTGTTTATGTTGCTAGAAGAGTACCCTACTAGTAGTTGTTATATGCAGATAGACTGCAATAGGTTAAGAATAGAAGCAAAAAGTGAAAGAGAACTTAAAATAAGCACTCTGTACTAAGGAGAAAACTACTATTCCATACCCAATTTTTGAAAAGTGGTATTTTTTGGCCTCCTAACAACATATTTATAGCAAGTATCATTACCAAATCATTCTATATCCTATATAATAAAAGGCTAATATGCAAATAGACCGAACAGCACAGCAACCAAACAACTGGTCACTATTACGTGCACTGACCACCAGGTGGTGCACACGGAACATGGCAAGTATTGGCAGCAGAGAATGGCGGGCATCAGACGTAGTGGGATGGTGGAGCAGGTGAGCAGGAGCGCCACACTGAGACGGATGCTGTCACTGGGGCAAGCCTCTGGTGGTTATTGAAAATTCTTTGCTCCTGCATGCTGTGATCCTGCCTGGCACTTGCACCTGCTGCTGGAGCCAGCCCCACTTGCACCTGCTGCCAGTGCTAGAGCTGCTGTTCACATCTGCTGCCAGCGTCTGGAGCTGGCCCCAATCACTCGGTGCTGGCAGTAGGTGCAATCTCCCCTCAGGCTTCTCCACCTCCCCCTGCTCCTGAAGGATGATAGGGGCTGGAAGTCATAGCTCACACCCACTGACGGCGCCGGCCCCACTTGCACCCACTGCTGACACCAGCCCCAATTGCTCTGTGCTGTCAGTGGGTGTGAGCGGAGCCAGCATCATCAGTGCATGGAGCAGTGGCAGCAGGAGTAGGGCTGTTGGCAGACAGGGAACCGGGGGCCGTGGCAGAAGGGGCCAGGTGAGGGTGCAGAGGATGGGCCAAGACCTGCCCCTGTGCCTACAGCAGCCTTGCAGCTCACAGTGCCTTCAAGGTGCATGAATTCGTGCACTAGGCCCCTAGTAACATTATAAACATAAAACTCAAGTTGGCGTTGGCTGGTGTAGCCAAGTAGTTGAGCATCAGCCCATGCACCAAGAGGTCACGAGGTTGATTCCCAGTTATGGCACATGCCCAGGTTGCAGGCTTGATCCCCAATAGGGGGCAAGCAAGTGCAGGAGGCAGTCTATCGATGTTTCACTCTCCCTCTCCCTTCCTTTCTTTCTAAAATTAATTTTTAAAAACATATTTAAAAAAAAACACTCGAGTTGGCATTACTGTTAAATTAAATGTGTTTGAATGTCAAATCAAAACATGGGACTCTTTTTGCATGACCTGTCAGCTAAGCATTCTTTATAGTTCTTTGGAGCATTTGACTTTCAGAGGCAGACAATTACCTAAAGTTAATGGCTGCTTCCAGGGTTTTATTGTTTAATTCATTTGAAATAAAACCTACCTAATATTATATTTTAGTTGAGTTTTGATGACAGCATTGAAGCTTTAAATAATAGTAAATTGACAGTGCACACAGCTAGGTGACCATCCAACCAGTAGCTATGATGCATATGTCCACCAGGAGCAGACGCTCAAAGCAGGAGCTGCTAAGCTGCGGCAACTTGGCAGCCGCAGTTCTCAGGTGACACACCCAGAACCAGAGAGGAGGCAGACCAATTCCAGGGTGCATCACCCAAGAACCACCCTCTCGCAATCCTGGGACCCCTCAGGGGGATGTTGAAGAGCTGGTTTCAGCCTGATCCCCGCAGGCCAGGTTGAGGGACCCCACCTTCCAGAGGAACCCTGCTCATTCCACAGACATCCTTTGAGCCACAGTGTCACCTCAAGTGCAGCTGTCCAGGGAGGTACTGAAGGAGGTTGGCACCAGGGCATGTCTGGACCATCTCACCCTGTCCCACCCTGCTGGCCACCTTCTAATTAATTTCCTTTCAATGTTCACAAATTCATACACTAGGGCACTAGTCCTATATAATAAAAAGGTAATATGCAAATTAACTCTCATGCCCTCACACAAGATGGCCACCATAAGATGGCTGGCAAGGGAGAGCAGTTGTGGGTGATCAGGCCTTCAGGGGATGGTAGTTAGGGGTGACTGGGCTGGCAGGAGAGGACAATTTGGAGCAACCAAGCCAGCAGGGGAGGGCAGTTGGGGGTGATCAGGCTGGCAGGGGAGCAGTTAGGCATCGATCAGGCTGGCAGAGGAGTTTTTAGAGGGTGATCAGGCTGGCAGGCAGAAGTAATTAGGGGCAATCAGGCAGGCAGTCAGGTGAGCAGTTGGGAGCCATAAATCAAGGCTCAACTACCATAGGACAGTGCACACAGCTTATACAGGGGTGCACCTGGAGTACCCAGCTCAGGTAACTGGGGAGGCTGAGCCACTGGGCCCTACAGAACACCTACTACACAAAGCCCCTCTACCAAGTCCAGGAGACATAGCAGAGTTATCTCATACATAGAAATAAATGCAGGGAAGCAGCAAAAATGCAGAGACAAAGAAACATGTCACAAATGAAAGAACAGGAGAAATCTCCAGAAAATAACTCAATGAAATAGAAGCAAGAAAACTACCTGATACAAAGTTCAAAACAATGGTTATAAGGATGTTCAATGAACTTAAAGAGAACTTCAAGGAACTTAGTGAGAATTTCAAGGAATTTAGAAGAACATCAACAGCATAAAAAAGGACTAGTCAGAAATGAAGCATACACTAAATGAAATAAAGTGTGGCTTAGCAGTTGAGCATTGACCCAGGAACCAAGAGGTTGCCGGTATGATTCCTGGTCAGGGCATATGCCCAGGTTGCGCTCTCATTGATGTTTCTACCTCTCTAGCCATCTCCCTTCTTCTCTCGCTAAAAATCAATAAAAACATATTTTTTTAAAAAAGAATAATCCACAGGGGATCAACAGTAGAGTAGAGGATACTGATAATGAAATCAAGAATTTGGAATATGAGGAAGCAAAAAACACCCAATCAGAACAGCAAAAATATAAAAGAATCCCAAAATAGAAAGATCGTATAAAAAGTCTCTGGGACAACGTTAAGTGTACCAACATTTGCATCAGGATGTTCCAGAAGGAGAAAAGAGGAAGCAAGAAATTAAAAACCTATTTGCAGAAATGACAGAAAACTTCCCCTACCCGGTGAAAGAAATAGGCATACAAGTCCAGGAAGTGCAGAGAGTCCCAAACAAGATGAACCAAAGAGGACCACACCAAGACACATCATAATTAAAATGCCAAAGGTTAAAGACAAAGAGAGAATCTTAAAAGCAGCAAAAAAGAAAAAAAAAGAAAGAAAGAGATTAGTTACATACAAGGGAGTACCTATATGACTGTCAGCTGATTTCTCAATAAAAATTTTACAGGCCAGAAGGGAGTGGCAAGAAATATTCAAAGTGATAAAAAGCAAGGGCCTACAACCAAGACTATTCTACCCTGCAAAGCTATCATTTAGAATTGAAGGTCAGATAAAGAGCTCCACAGACAAAGAAAAGTTAAAGGAGTTTATCAACACCAAACCAGTATTACATAAGATGTTAAATGGTCTTCTGTAAGAAGAAATAAAAAATATAAACAACAAAATGGCAATAAATGCATATCTATCAACAATCTATAATAAAAGCATAATATGCTAATTAGACTGGATGCCCTCCAGACAACCTTCTGGATGAAGCCAGGGCTGCAAGTGAAGCCCAGGTCCCAGGTGCTGGAGGAAAGCTAGTACCGGCAGCTGGTGGAAGGAAGGCCTACTCTTGCATGAATTTTGTGCAACGGGCCTCTAGTTGAAAATAAAAAATAAATGAAAAAGAAATCTAATGAACAAAATAAATTGATGAATAAAATAAAACCAGGGGCATGGAAACATGGAAAAGACTGATGAATTTTAGAAGAAAAGGGTAAGGGGACTAGGAAGAGATTAACCAAAGAATTTGTATCCATTACCTATGGACACAGACAATAGGGTGTTGAAGGAGTGGGGTGAGGCAGAAACTGGGCAGATGGGGGCAATGGTTGGAGGGAGGGGACATCTATAATATTCTGAACAATAAAAGTTAAAAAATAAAAGAAGAAGAAGAAGAAAAAAAGCTTGAGAAAATCCAACCAAGGGTTTTGAGCAAAGGGAAATTTAATTAGTTCAAGTGAAACTAACTCGGGCAAATACTGATAACTAACTCCACCAGGATCTGATTCTCTTGAGAACAAACTTCTCCTGCTGTTTTGTCTAGGCTCTCTTTTGACTTTCAAGTCACATTTGTGACTGTATATTGTCACTCATCCAGCCATTTGCAGCCAGGGTTGGTGTGGGTTTGGTGACAGAGAAGAGCATGCAAACAAGAAAGCTAGGCCTGACCTCACTCAACAGAGGCTGTTCTCATGGTCAAGCCAAACTCCACCTACCAGGTGGAGAGAAATGTCACCTACTTCCCCTGAAGCCACTGAGAAGGCATAACAAGCTCATGGCAGAATTGATCCTAATCAAGATGTCAAAGTACATATCTGGGCTCGTTTGTGAAACAGGAATGGGAATCAATGTGAGGCAGGTTGTGTGTGTTTTATAGGCTACTTAGGAAAAAATGCTATCTTCTACCACACTGTGGTTACTTCAGGAACCATTGGGGAAGTGAGAATTACAATTTGATCTGAAAAAAATCTTTCCCAGTACCTCTGAAGCAACACCTCCTTTGGTAACTGAAAGTGTCTAGATAACCTGAGGTCCCAGATATAAAATATAACCAACATTTGTCTCAGAAGCTTTAATGAGAAGAGCCTAGGGGTCTTTCAATCCCCAAGACTAAATTCCAAGATTGTCCGAAGTCCTGTCTGTTGAAACATGCCTCTTCAAAATTGCAGGCTCTCCTCTCCTCCTGTCCCTTTCCTGTGGGGAGAGAGCACACTGGGGAGAGAGGGAAGAGTGCATAGCAGTGTGGACAAGAGATTGGGGTCACAGAGGAGGCTGAGCAAACAAATCAATATATTGGGGTTAATGGAAGCCAGGTCTCTTACTATTGGATAGGGAACTCACAGATGGAGAAAGTAGGAAGGCCATAAAGAACTCTGCTGTTAAATTGGAATATTGGTTTGGGGTGTGAACACATGACTTTTAGTATGTACATAAACAAGAGAAGCAATATAGAGATAGATACTGCAATATTTGTATGTGTATGTGTGCAAATGTATGTGTACATATATATACACATACATTTATACATTTTTTCATTTTTTTTCTAGCTGATTCTAATTGTGGGGTGAGGGATATATAAATTGGGCAGCTTCTGGGTCAGAAGGTAAGGAAGTACTCATGATGAATTTGAAGAAAAAACAAACAGAATGGGGACGTGTGAAGGATACAGGAAGGAGCCAACCTGAAAGAGCTCCTAATGCCCAGATCTGGGACTTGAGCAACAAAACAAGCGGTAGTAGAGGATTGTGATGCTGTGGGAACCACGCCACAGGCCCTGGATAGTCGAGGCTAATTAGAGTGCAGAGGCCTTGTTGATAGTATGTCCAATGGCCAGGGCCACTCTGAACATGGGAATCGTAATCAGAATGCCAAAGGACTACACAGCTGCAAGGCCACAGCGATCTCATGGTACGCTTGCCCTTCTATAGCCAAATGATTGATGCCATTGTTGGCTAGAGGCCTCTTTTGTCTAAGTAGTAATACACATGCTGTTAACCAGCCAGTGGGCTAAGAAAAAAGCTAGAGAGCTCAAACGGAGCTGAGAGCCGGTTCTGCTTCTCGATGTAAGGCTAAGAGCTCATAGAGAGCTCAGACATAGCTACCATGTTATCCAGCCAGTGTGCTGAGAGAGAAGCTTAGAAGTAGTCACTATGTGAGGCTACAGAGACCAGCCAGTGTGCTGGGCAGGGGAAACAGGAGAAGCCGCTGATCCAGAGAAGTAAGAGAAGCCACAGAAGCTGTAGCTCTAAGGGAGAGCTCGGATATTGCTATGGAAAGCTATAGGTCTAGCAGCATGCAGCCGCTCAGATAATAGCTATGGGTACAGAGATTGATGCTACTATGTGGGAAAGGTAAGTATTTACCAGGGGGTGCACAGGTGCCTGCATGGACTTTGTTGTGAAGAGCTGTGTTGTCTGAAGGCTATATGGCCACTGGCTTCTGCAATCAAAACTCTTTCTTATACACCTACAACTTCTCATGGCTTCTCCGTATGAGGTCCAGCCCCAGACAGAGGGCCTCAGATCTGATACCTCTAACTAATGAGCAGAAGATAAAGGAGGAACTTGGACTAAGTTCCCAACAGTTAGTTTAGCAAATAGGGTTCAAGAAGGAACCTACTCTGGCACAGTTGGAAAGGATTTAGAAGAGCATATGGCTCAGAGCACCAGAGCTCTGGCAGGGCTCTGGCTATCTCTGACAAATGCAAAGAATAAAATTAATATCCATGATTGTTGAAGACATAAATAAATGGGGGCAAAGGGACAAATATTTCTTACAAAATTACTTCCAATAATAAATGTAGAAGGAATGAGAGAAGCAGGAAAGCGGCATTAGAATCCCACAGTAATTTTTGCTGAAGGGAAATTCCATGAATGGATGCTAAAAGTAGTGGGCAAAACTTTAAAAAGAGACAGAACATTAGCATAGCCTCAAAGTATCACGTCATAATATTTATTAACTAGAGGCCCAGTGCACAAAATTCATGCACTCGGGGGTGAGGGATGTCTCTCAGCCCAGCCTGTGCCCTCTCCCAATTCGAGAGCCCTTGGAGGGGGTGTCTGAATGATGGCTTAGGCATGCTCCCTGAGGGCGTAAGCCATTAGTTGGATATCCTTAGCACTGCAATGGAGGTGGGAAAGGCTCCCACCACTGCCACTGCACTCTCCAGCCATGAGCCCAGCTCTGGCTGAGTTGCACTCCCAATGTGGGAGCACACTAATGATCAGGGGGGCAGCTCCTGCATTGAGCATCTTTCCCTTCATGGTCAATGGGCATCATAGTGACCTGTCATTCCACCATTCAGTCAATTTGCATAGTAGCCTTTTATTATATAGGATGTGGTACCTGTTAATTATTGCGGCTGTAGGAGGTGGAGCTTAATTACCCTTCCTCGAGTGTGGTCTGGGTTTAGTGATTGGCTTCTAATGAATAGAACATGGAATGGGACCAGACAGAAGCCTGGCAGACACCACCTTAATCAAGTGATCAAGGTTAACATCACCAGTGTGAGTCATGTTGATATCATGTACCCACTAATACATCAAGATGAGAAGGGCATGTTACCTCTATGGTGTTCTTCCCAGAAGTCCATAACCTCAGTCAAATTAATCATGAGATATCAGACAGACACAAGTTAAGAGATATTCCACAAAACGTCAAATCATAAAAAAGAAAGAAGGATGGAGAAACCAGAAAAGATTAATGGACATCCAGGAGCCATGATAACTAAATGCAGTGTGTTATTCTAAATTGGATCCTGAAACGGAAGGACATTATTTAAAAAGCTTGCCAAATCCTAATAGTCTGAAGTTTAGTTAATAGGTTTGTTCCAATGTTAATTTCTTAATTGTGGTCATGCACCGTGCTTATGCGAGATGTTAGCACTAAGAGAAGCTGGAGGAAGGGTGAACAGCAGCTCTCTGTGTGAACTTTGCAATTCTTCTGTACATTTAAAATTATTTCAAAATTAAAATATTTTGTTTTAAAGACTAGAAAACAATCAAGCCACTTAGTGTTTTGCAGGGCAAGCACACACACACACACACACACACACACAACCTTCTTTGGCTTCACAGATGCTATTTCTCATTACTTTAAAATTTTAACTCTAATTTACATGTTTTTAATTTAAAAGATTGACCTAGGTCAAGAGAATGGGAAGGAAAGCTACAAACTGACAGAAAATATTTGCAAAAGACACACACTGAGTGGCCAGATTATTATGACCAGCGGACATTTGTAGGCAAATTAGCTATAATTTCACGCTGAAGTTGCTAGAGGGTTAGATCATTATAAATAGGAAAGCAGGTTGTTTACCACGACAGTAGAAGTGATTTTTTTCTGAAGATCTGGATAAACAATGCGATTTAACAGCCTTCGAATGTGGGATATATTTGAATGTGAGTGGCCAGATTATTATGACCACCTGATGTTTATAGACAAATTATCTGTACACAGCATCATATGGGATATGGAAGCCAAAGGCCTGTTTGAACACCTTTGCTGTCTGCAGTTACCAAGGTAAAATGTCTCCAATTCACACAGGAACACAAGGATTGGACAGTCAAGCATTGGAAAAAAGTCATGTGGTCCAATGAATCACGTTTCCAGTTGCATCATGCAGATGGCAGAGTGAGATTTGGCAGAAACAGCATGAAAGCATGCACCCCACATGAATGAGTACAACCCTTCAAGTTGGTGGGGGCAGTGTTATGGTTTGGGGCATGTTTTCCTGACATGATTTGGGCCTTTTAATTCATGTGGAACAATGTCTGAATAGCACAACATACCTCAGTATCATTGCTGATCAGGTTCATCCTATCATGTTGATGGCATATCGCAATGGAGATGGCTTCTTCCAACAAGATAATGCACCATGCCACGGTGCTCGTATTGTGCAGGAGTGGTTTCAAGAACATGAGGGAGACTTTACCTTGCTTAGGTGGCCCCCACAATCACCAGATCTCAATCCAATTGAGCATGTGTGGGACAAAGTTAAAAGAGCCATCAGGCAGCTGGTTCCACAACCATCAAATTTCACAAAACTGGACAGTGCCATTCATCAGGCATGGTGTCAGATTCCTCGCATCACCTTTCAACATCTTGTGGAGTCAATGCCAAGAAGAGCTGCTGCAGTGTTGAAGGCAAAAGGTGGCCCAACAAAGTACTGATGGGGTGGTCATAATAATCAGGCTGGTCATAATAATCTGGCCACTAGGTGTATATATCCCATGTTCAAAGGCTGTTAAATCACATTGTTTACCCATATCTTCAGAAAAAAATCACTTCTACTGTCATGGTAAACAACCTGCTTCCCTATTTATAACCGTCTGGCCCTCTAGCAACTTCAGAGCAACATTATATAGCTAATTTGCCTACAAATATCAGGTGGTCATAATAATCTGGCCACTCAGTGTGTTTGATAAAGGACTGTTACCCAAAATATACAAAGAACTTTTAAAACTCAATAATAAGAAAAAACAAACCAATTAAAAATTTGCAGAAGAATGAAACAGACACCCAATAAAGAAGACAGGTCCTATGGAAAGATGTTCAACATTATACCTCATTAGAAAGTTGCAAGTAAAACAATTGCAAATCAGACGCCACTACACAATTATTAGAATGGCCAAAACACTGGCAACACCAAGTGCTGCTGAGTATCTAGAACGAAAGGAACTCTCATTCATTGCTAGTGGGAATGCAGGATGGTACAGCCACTTTGGAAGACAGTTTGGTCAGTTAAGGTTAGGTAGGGTTGACAACTATCTTAATTAAAAGCAACTCTTTATTTTTAAATTTTGTTTTAGTGTTTTACTGATTTTAGAGAGGAAGGGAGAGGAAGGAAGTGAAACATCAGGCAACCCAGGCATGTGCCCTGACCAGGAATTGAACTGGTGACCTCTTGGTGCAGGGGATGATGTTCAACCAACTGAGCCACATCAGCCAGAACTGAAAGCAACTCTTCAATTGGTGGTGAAGGTAAGGAAGGAATAGAGAGGGAACAGAACAGAAAGAAAGAAGAAACAATGACTGATTTTGCTCTTTTTTGTTTTTAACTTGATGACATCTTATGACAAGTAAAATAATTTCCAAAATCCTTAGCCTGTTTTTCTAGTTCTCTAGGAATCACTGATTCCTAGGCAGCATTGCCCGTCATGATTGCCTAGGTTCCAATTCACAAAATTACTCAAATTCTCCAAACTCATTCATTGTTTTCTAGCCTCAGTGCCTTTTTTTCATGTTATTTCTCCATTTTAAAATATCATCTTTCAAAATCTAATGCAAAGGCCAGTTCAGCTGAAAAGTTTTCCCAGGTTATATTTTATTCTCCAAGTAAAATTTGTCTTTCTTTGTTTTTCCTATATTGAAAATGCATTTTATACATATGTAAGAGCACTTATCACATCCTGCCTAAAACAGCAGCTGGCTGAGATTGTCCTACCTCCTTCGCAAGGCTGTATGTAACCTGAGAGCAGTGACCACAGCTAATTCACCCGTACTCCCCACCACACCTATTGCAGTGCCTGCCTCCTAAAACCATCCTTGAAATTTAAGCTCAGAGTTGGAAGAAAACTTAAAGATCAAATAATCATTGTTATAAGGTGTCAAAAATGTTGGTTGCAAAAATGATGGGTAGGGGAGAAGGGGGAAAGGTCAAGGGAAAAAAATGGAGCCCTAACACTCGTTGTAATACTTTAAACAATAAAACAAACAAATAAAAAGAAAAAAAATGATGGAAGATCAAGGGGAAAGGCTTGGAAAAGTATTAGAAATGGCAAAAGTAAGAATAAATGCTAATTTAGAAGGTATATTCCAAGCACATTGTGTATATTATCTCATTTAATTTTCACAGCTATTCAACAAGGTAGTAGGGATTGTTATCATTATCATTCTAATAGAGAAGCAAACTGAGAGAAGTAAAATGGCTTGCCCAAAGTTGAACAGTTACGGAATGGTAGAGCCAGAATTCAAACCGAGGCAGCTTGAATCTATTTATACTTTCCAGTGAAATATAGTCCAGCAAAGGGGCATTTCACACATACCATAAAGAGAAGGGCCCTTCAGGAATGGACAAATGAAATTTCCATCCTTGCTAACCTTTGGATGCCCACACTAAGTACACTGGGTGTAATTATCTTGAAGTTAAAATCCTTACCCAACATGGTCAACATTCACATAATGTTATAAAACACCCATGTAATATGATATTTCCAGAAAGCACATTTCTGTGATTTTAATGCCCAAATTCTTGTGAAAGCAAAACATTTGGTAACTGGCCCAAGCATGTGGCCACAGAGAGGAAACTCGGTGAATTTAGTCAAAAGCATTTACCCAGCCATCAGGGCCCTTCGGGAATGCGTGTAGGAAAGCCACATGTAGCTTTCATTTTCTATCATCTGACCCTACGATGGCCCTTGCTTTTTCTGCCTAGTAATAACTCAAAGCACATTGCCTATAGGAACAATTTTTTAAAGACTGATTTTTTTTATAACTTCCATGTTAGGCAAATTTTCCCATTCCAATCAATGCTCCATAAGATACTTTTAAAATACTGAGGCTGATAGTTTATTATTTTTTATTTTTTTAACTGAAAGGAATAACACTGTGTATTAATGTCATGTACATTTTCCGTGGTCACGACAGGGACTAGTCATTAAGTCTATTTAGCTACAGGGAATATGGGGTCATTTCAGCTTTCAGGAACCTTCTTAAATTCAGCCTGGTGTAATAGCAGAACAAATCTTAAAGTTGAGCCATGAAAATGTCTTGGGAGCTGGTATAAAAAGTATTTGACAGGTAAACAAAATATGTCATCAATTCATCTTCAATTAAATACACACAATCACACACACACATACATTTTACTCCAACTCCCTGCCTACTACTGTGTTGGGCCCTTTCAGGAACACCTCTCACATTATAGTCTAAGTCAGAGATTTTCAACTGATGTGCAAAAAGTTTTAAAACAGCAATACCTGACTATTTAGTCAGTGGCACTGACCTCTTTGTCCTTAGATTGTCAAATAAAAATAACGACAGTAGTCAACAGAATAATAGCCATCCCAATGTGAATAAATAAAAATTATACCTATAGTAGAGGCCTAGTGCACAGATTTGTGCACATTAAAAGGAAATTAATTAGAAGAAATATTTTAGAGGCAGGCGAGGGACCATAGGAGGTTGGCTCCAGGGCATGTCCAGCCAGTATTGTCCAGTCCCGATCGCTGGAACCCAGCAGCAAGCTAACCTACCAGTTGGAGAGTCTAACCCCAGTGGTCAGTGTGTGTCATAGCAACTAGTCAAATGGTAGAATGAACAGTTGGACACTTAGCATATTCGGCTTTTATTATATAGTTTTTTATAGGTTGGCAAAATCTTTTTCGGAGTGCTGCAGAATTTAAGTAATTAGCTTATGTATGCCATGTGAAGAAAAAGATTAGGGGTTTTAAGTAAATGCTCCTGTGTTCCTCCTGTTTCTTACTTGTAAGCTCTTCCATCAAGTGGCCTCACAGTGATCTCATTTCCTGGGAAAACCAGATTGCTACCTTTCAATCATATTATAAATACCATGACTGATTTAGAGCTTACAGATCTACCCTTCCTGCATTTTAACAGGAGAAAAAAAATACTCTGACAGGATTAGACCCTAACGCTTAAGGCTCTGGAATTTCAGGCATCATTTAGCAGAGAACAGAAAATATCTGGGAACATCGAAGCATCTCATCCTTAATAAGAAATCACACAGACGAGTACCCAGCCCTCTTATAGTAAGCCAGTGCTGCTGCTGATTCTTCATGAACCTTCCAGTCCTTCCTGCCCTGTGTTTCTGTGGGGAAGTGGAAACATGGTCTGGCATTAAGAGATGTGGATGGAGAACCAAAGACCTGGGCCTAAAGTTCAGTGTCCCTGCTTCTCAGTAGCTCCAGCCTCAGTTTCCCCATCCTTGGGCACTGTGTGGGTAGTTGTTTCATTCATCAACCCATGTTTATAAAGCTCCGAATGTAAAATGAGACTCATAATATACTATGTCATAGGGCTGTGGTGAGTTTTTGGTGAGTTTACACCTGTAAATATTTACCACAATACCTGTGGCATCAATAAATGCTAATAATACTGTGACATATTTATAAAGTTATATGGAATTTGATCTCTAAAGAAATTGTCTCACAATTTACTTCTTATTTGCATTTATTCTTTCCTGGTTTTCATTACTCTCTCCCGCTAAGATGACAGTACTCCAGATGTTTCTCTTTTCTCAAATTACTTAACACCTTTGATGCCTCACTTTCAATCAGGACTAATAGGCTCTAATTGCAGAACTTACCAATGCGAATGGTGCTACTTCTTGATAAATGAGCCCCCGGCACAAGGTGTCCTGCCGTACCATGTGGATGAACACAGGGGGAGCAGTGTCATTCCCCCAATCACTCTCGGCACCCAGGACTAAGCTGAAGGCAGCTGGCAGTCTCCTTGTTTCAGGGCACATGGCTTTGCCAGCCACTGATGGTCATCAAACAATACACTCTAATATTATTCTACGGTTTGCTTTTGCAAAGAGATCCTTTCTAAAACAGTCCAGTTGATTTATTTCCAAGCCACTGGCAAACACAATCACACAGCGCAGACAGAATAATAGAACACTTGGTAGTCTCCCATTTTCTGGAAAGAAATTAGTAGAAAATAAAAGACTATGCTTTGACTAAAGTTTGAGAAATGGAATTTCTAGGGTCAGATGATAGATACACACATGACTTGATGGTTTGCTTTTTCTTTATTTTTTTTATTTTATTTTGTTTTATTGCTTAAAGTATTACAGAGTGTTAAATAAGTCTCCATTTTTCCGCTTGACCTTCCCCCCTCCTCCCCTACCCCGCAGTGTCTTGTGTCCATTGATTATGCTCATATGCATGCATACAAGTCCTTCAGTTGATCTCTTAACTCCCCCCCTCAACCCTCCTCAGCCTTCCAGCTGTAGTTTGACATTCTGTTCAATGCTGTTCTGCCTCTGTATCTGTTTATGTTCATCAATTTATAATGGTCTTTATTATCCATAAATAAGTGAGATCATGTGGTATTTTTCTTTCATTGACTGGCTTATTTCACTTAGCATAATGCTCTCCAGTTCCATCCATGCTGCTGCAAATGGTAAGAATTCCTTCTTTTTTACAGCAGCATAGTATTC